>JAVJIF010005604.1:0-68383 GCA_038442645.1 Agave tequilana
TTGATTAGGATCATTCTGAGCCTATATAAACCCTTGGTGATGGCCTTTGAGGTGTGTCAAGAATTCAAGAGAAATTCGGATTTCCACCATTGAGTTGTAAGAGAGATATTCTTGTAACTTATAATTTCTTCTTTATTTATAATTTCTCTTTTCCTCTCCGTAGACGTAGTCACTCTTATCGAATCATGTTAAATCTGGTGTTCTGTGTGTAACGCCCCGATCCCGGCGGGTACGGAGACGTTACTGCAACGTATATACGCAGGTCAAAATACCCTCACGTATATACGCTAAGCATCAGTACAGGCAAGAATCAGAGTACGGAAGCAAATGGTGCATTATACATTCCAACACATGAGTACAATTACAAAGTTATCACCAGAGGTGACAAATATTACAATAATATTACATCACCAACATGGCGCAAATGCGAGAATACAAAGGATGTACAAGTATGAACAGTACAAAAGGCATTCACGAGTTTACAAAAGGAAAACTCGAGAGGCACACAGGGGGCCTGGAAGGATAGAGCTTCAGATGGTCTGCTGGAGATCCACGCTACCGCTGCGCCAGCCACTATGACCAACAACTGGGGGAATCCACACGCTCCAAGCTCCATGACCTGGACATGAGAATCCAGGGGAGTCAGATAGAACTCCCCAGGCGAGTGGTGATACAAAAGCCAGATGGCGTGCTGAGATAAGTACAAGTGTATCGATAAAACCGAATCATAATCATGCATTGAAAACCGTGTCGTGAGCATAAGCATGTATAGGCAGGTAGATATATAACAAGTGATATCAAGCAGGAAGTACTCATGGTATGGTAAGATAGGAACATGAGACTAATGGAATGGAACATAAGGAATAAAGCAGGGTATGAGCAGAGAATATGATAATAATCATAAAACCAGAAATCCGATGTAAAACCCAATAGAAGTAAGCTCGGTAAAGCATACAACGGATCCATAGTTGGCATCTTTTATTATTATTATTACTCGTCTTACCCTGATGTCTAGATATGTGAACTAGCGTCCCAGCATACATATATCCACATCTGAGTAAAGCAAGGTTGTTATTGGAAACCAACGGGGGTATCAACGAACAATGTTTACAGTGGGTCCGTGCATACCCGGGACCACGGCCCAGGATGTTCCGTTGCTTGGTGACGGAACCTACCGCAAGGCGATTCAGGAGGGTCTTATGGATGCCCTTATCAAGATGGTACCAGGAAGGAGGGAGCTAGCTCTCCCCTCGGTCCCCTGGAGGCCCACAGGTTAGACCGGAAGTTTTAGTTGCACAACATGCCTAATACCACTGTAAACACGAACATATATTGATAGCCGCAAGTTTCCCCCGACCCGATGTAAGTTGTCTCATTTTTGGTTTATTAGGTAGTTATCAAATTTACGGGATAGCAGGTACAAGACATGATCAGGAATTCAGGAGTACATGAGTGTGCTATAATTTCAGGTCACTGTATATATAATACAGGATAACAAGTACAAGATTCAAGTCACTGCATGTAATGCAGGATAACAAGTGTAGTATTCCCGTAAATGAGATAATCACAGGTCAAGTATATCATGCCGGTGTGTCAAGTGATAGCATGACAGGAGGATGATATTTGGCAGGTGACAAGTCATGTCAAGAGATTGATATTAGTCCGGTGGTAAGTCATGTTATAACAGGGGTCTTGCCAAGTAGTAACAGGTCTGGTATCAGGTGATAACACCTCAGTTGTCAGGTGATACAAACATGTATTAAATAGTAGCATGTAGTAATGGCATGTCAAGTGTTTAACATATCAGGTAAATACATGGCATGTGATAGAATAGTAGCTGAGCACAACCAAGCGGAGCTGAGCAAGCTGGAGGCACATATAGCAAACAGTATTTAACACTGGAGCGTCTGGTAAAGTTACCGGGACAACTCGGCTTAAGGTGCGAGTAGAAAATCCGGCAGCCTCTCGCCTAGATGAATCTAATGGTAAAGTGCTGAGTGCTGATCATGATAACCAGGCGGAGCTGAAGAACCTGACGGTCCCAATCACCTCTCTTTCAAGATAGTGAGAGACCGGAGGCTGAAGGACAGAGAGACCTGTCGGTCCCAATCACTTCCCTTTCGAGATCGTGAGAGACCGGGAGGCTGAAGGGTCCGGAAGTCAAGTACGCTCGAGGTTTAAGCGCACTCTCGGTAGCTACTAGCCATCCCAGGAGTGGGCAGAAACCCAGAGTCCAACGACCACGAAGGGTCGGCCATGCATGGTATAAAACAGTAAAATACAACATAGGCATGGTATATGTACAAGAATTAAACTACCCTAATACAAGCATTCGTCACAAAGCAATACATGTCCAGTCATTGGCACTCGGCCATACACAAATACAGGGACTCAGCCCAATACAAAAGACATTTAAACATGGAATAAAATACATGTCGACCCGACAAAGCGGGGAAACCCAAATGGAGGCGAGGACACTCGCCTAATCACCGAAAATGCCGAAAAGTCTGAAATCCATGGAACTCGCGCACGCGTTAGAAAGAAAGTGAAGAGGAGAGAGAAAGAGAGAGTGCACAGGAAGACGCGGGTTTTTGAGAGTGAGACGCGGGGGTCGCAGACGCGGGAGTAGCAGACGCGAAATTAGTGTCGCAAGAATGGCAGACGCGGGAATAGCAGACGCGGGATTCGCGTCGCAAAGGTGCCACAAACGCGGGGTTCGAGACCCGCGTTCAAGTCAGGACACGAGAAAACGCGGACGCGGTCATGGGTTTCGCATCGCGTTAGCATGAGAAGAACACAGACGCGGGCATTAGCTCCGCGTCGTACAGACATGAAAGGGACACAGACGCGGGCATGGACTCCGCGTTGCGTCGGTAGAAGAACGCGAAGGCCGCGTTTAAACAGATGCCAAGAACGCGAAGATCCGCGTTAAGGCGTTGCCTGGACGCGGGGGTGAGATCCACGTCAGCAATATACAGAGAGGAGGAGGGAGAGAGAAAGGGAAAGGTGCTTGCTTTGGTGGTGGTGTTATTTGGTGGAGGAGTTGGATTTTGATGGAGTAATGAAAAAGAAGGTGAATGAGGTGATGTTTGGAGGTTGAAGTAGTGGAGATGGAGGTGGTGTTGTGATGGTGAAAGTGATGGTGGAAGTGAAGATGGTGATGGAAAATAGTAGAGGTGATGGTGATGTTAGTTGTTGTCGTTGTAATCGTCACCGTAATGATTACCGGAATAATCGCGAACGATTACCGGAATAATCATCGGAGATATTACCGACGAAGAAGAGCTCGGCCCCAATCCAAAGGAGGTGGCCGGCTCTTGATGTGGTGATGGGGTGGTGGTTTTGTGGAGGGTTTTGATGGTGGTGATATTTTTGTAGAAGGTAAAGGAGAAGGTGGAGGCTTTGGTGGAGTTGTTGGAGTTTGTGGTAGTTTACATGGAGATGGAGGAGGAAGAAGATGAAGGTAAGGAGTTGGAGAAGTTGTAGTGGTTGTTGTGGTGGTGGATATGAAGGAGGAGTTGGTGGTGGTTAGAGTTTTGGTGAAGAGAAAAATGAAGTGGAATGAAGAAGGAAAGTTTATATAGGAATTAGAATTGTGAAGGTGATGTAAAAATGTTTAGGGAGGGGTTTTTTGTAAAATGGAGGGGTTAGGTGGCTCTTTGGCCGGCCATGGTGATGGGAGAGGAGTTTGAGATATTTTGGAGAAGATATTTTTGTAGAAAGGAGATATTTTTGGAGGAAGAATGTAGAAGATAATGGAAGAATGGAGAAGTTTGGAGAATTTGGTGGAAGGAAAAGAAAGGAAAGAAAATGGAAAAAGGAAAAGAAATGAAAAAAAGATTATATTCTCTTGGAAGAAAAAGTGAAAATAATTAGAGTAACGGATTCCCGGGATTCAGTTGCGGATGCGAAAAACTTTCGGAAAAATACCGAAATCGTCCAAAAATCAAGTATCTCGGAACGACCCGCAAAAATTCTCAAAAATCAAGAATATTATTCTAAGAATCATGGTGAAATCCATTTCAAGAAATTCTTTATAATTTATAAATTAAAAATTCTGAAATCGGCCGCCAATATCGGTCGACACCAAATCTGGCAGAAATCTAATAAATTCTGAAAATTCCCAAAAAATATATTAAGATAGAAAATATTATTCTAAGAAAATATGGGAAAGCGGTTTCTCAAAATTTGACTCCATTTGTAAATTAAAAATCCAGAATCGGTCAGCGGTGCTGGTCGACACTGGTTTTGAAGATTTTCCATTTAATTCAGGAAAATTTCAGAAAATCATAGAAAATCTAAAATATTGAGAAATGATGTTTAAAACTGAAATCGGTCAAATCGGAATACCAGAAAGACCAAATTGAGTAATACTCTAGGATCGGGTCCCTGGTTCAGAAAAGAGCAGACTCTGAGTCCACGAATCCTGATCCAAGACAAAACGATCATATTCATAATACAAATAAATATAGGAAGTAAATCGAAAAATACGATCGAAAAATCTGAATACGCAACTAAGTACATATTCCGGGGGCGGGTGTTACATTGTGTTTTGTGGTGATTTGTCTCGATTGTTTGCTAGTGGTAGATCTTTTACGCTTTCGTTACTGAGTCTTCAACTCGATGTTACTCTCTTGTTGTATCGGCGTTGATCACAACACATATATCATGCTCCTCCTCTGTATTGAAAATTTTGTATAGAACCCCATTTTCTTTTGAGATAACTGCAAGGTGTTCTTGTGTTTTGTGGTGATTTCTTAGTTTGCTGCTTCCTTCCAATGCTCCTCCTCTGTATTGAAAATTTTGTATAGAACCCCATTTTCTTTTGAGATAATTGCAAGGTGTTCTTGTGTTTTGTGGTGATTTCTTAGTTTGCTGCTTCCTTCCGATGCTCCTCCTCTGTATTGAAAATTTTGTATAGAATCCCATTTTCTTTTGAGATAACTGCAAGGTGTTCTGTGTTTTGTGGTGATTTCTTAGTTTGCTGCTTCCTTTCAAATCCTACATTCTATCTTTACTCACAGGTAAAATTCCTCCAGATATCTTCTTAGATTTCACCGTATTTCATGTAAACTCTTCGTCCTTATTCAGCCTTCACTTAATTACAGAGACAATGAAATATTGAGTCATCAATTGCTGCAAACACTAGTGGAAAAGTCTGCATGCTAGAGCAAAACTCAGGTTTGCGTTTTGCCGTAAACTTTTTTATTTTGTGGATTTATTGCCCAATTGAATTAATATACTAATACTGTGACGAGTGTGTTTCTTGATATACGTAGGAAACAAGTCGTTGCCTTTGGGTTGGGTATGGATATTTGTGAGGATGACAGTTTCAGTGACTATTCATGGATTGATGAAGAGCTGCCGGATGTAGATTTCAGTGAAGATCCTAACTATTTTCCTGCGGAAGTTGCAGAGAATTTTAACACCACAGCCTTGATTACCAAAAATTATGATCTTCGGAGCATTGTTTTCATTTTGTCGCCAGAGAGTAAGGTCACATGTATTTATAAATCTTATATATATATATATATATATATATATAATATATATATATATATATAATATATATATATATATGGGGTTACTGTACCTCAGCCGGCGGTGACGTGGCTGAATATATGCCACATATCGGCCGCAGATTGTAGGCGTCAAAAAAATCAAAAAAAATCCCGCCTAAACAATCGTGAAACAAATTGACAAAAATACTCCTTTTTTATATCACGTCTGCGACCCTAGTCGCATTCCTTTTTTATATCATGTCTGCGACCCTAGTCGCATTCCTTATTCCCATAAAAATAACAGACGAAACATGCTATCGTTCAGCAATGCGACCTCATTCAGAACAGCGATCAAGGTCGCAATCTTTTTTCAGCACTGCGATCAAAGTCGCAATCTTTTTCGCATGCTGTAACACCCCGCTCCCGGAATACGTACTTAGTTGCGTATTCAGATTTTTGATCGTATTTTTTCGATTTACCTTCTGTACTTATTTTGTATTATGAATTGTTTATATGATTGTTTTGTCTTAAATTTGGATTCGTGGACTCGGAGTCAGCCCTAGTCTGAACCGAAGACCCGATCCTAATGTATTACTTGATTTGGTCTTTCCGGTAATTAGATTTGACCGATTCCAGTTTCAAATATTGTTTTCCTATATTTTAGATTTTATATGATTTTCTGGAATTTTCCTGAATTTAATTAAATATCTTCAAAACCGGTGTCGGCCAGTGCTGCTGACCGATTCCCGGATTTTAGTTTACAAACGGTTTTAGAATTTCTAAAAGTTCCTTTAGACATTATTTCTTAAAATCATATTTTCTACCTAAATACTTTTTCTGGAATTTTATGATTTTATGAAAATTCCACCGGAGTCGGTAGCTAACTGATTCCGGGATTTTTAGTTTTAAAACTGTAAAGTATTTCTTAAAACGGATTTCACTATAATTTTTAGATTAATATTCTTGATTTTGATAATTATTTCGGGTCGTCCGAGATACTTGAATTTCGGACGATTCCGGTATTTTCCCGAAAGGTTTCCGCATCCGCAACCGAATCCCGGGAATCCGCCACTTTCATTATTTTTCATTTTCTCTTCCAAGAGAATAATTTCCCTTTTCCATTTTCTTTTCCTTTTCCTATATTCTTTCTTTCCTTCCACCCTAAGTTTTCCCCAAACTTTTACAACTTCCAATTCCTTCTCTAATCTTCCAATTACTTCCACCACAAATATCTCCACCTCACCCTCCACCTCACCCCTCACCTTGGCAAGCCAAGTGGCCAAAAGAGGACACACCTCACCTCCCCACTTTACAAAACCCCCCTCTCTTTTAATTATTTGCACCTCCTTCATAAAATCTAAAACCTATAAATACTTTTCCTTCTCCTTTCTTTATTCATTTTCACTTCACCTTTCTCTTTCCTCTCTTCACCAAACCCTAACCTCCAACATCTCCTTCACCTCCACCACCTCCACCGGCGCCTCCGGCCACCACGACTCCGGCGAGAGACCCCCGATCTCCGGCCACCACTTCTTCTCACCAACACCAACAACAAAACCACTAATCCCACCTTCTTCTTCATCATCAACTTCCATCACTACCACCATCACTCCATCACCTTGTACTCTTTTTGGTGAGTGTTCTTCTTCACCAAGCCTTGGATAATTCTTAGTATACTTAGGTCTTCAAATCATGATTAGTTGACATCAAACAAAACCATCACAAATCTGTTCTGTGTGCTGTTTCCAGTCGATTAGTCGACTTGACCTAAGGACTAGTCGACTTGAAACCCTTAGTTGAAACGTAACCTTTTCTGGAACACAGTTTTAGTCGACTTAGGTTATTTATTAGTCGACTAGAAACCTCGATTAGTCGACTACTCCCTTGACCCTAGTCGACTAACCTTTCCTGAATCAGAAACCCAACTCTCTGTTACTCAGTATTAGTCGACTTGACATGACTGTTAGTCGACTTGAGATGTCTGTTAGTCGACTACCCTTTCCACCTAGTCGACTAACTTTTCCTGAAACCATAACCCAACTCTCTGGAACCCAGTTTTAGTCGACTATACCAGACTGTTAGTCGACTAACCCCTTTATTAGTCGACTACTCTTTCCACCTAGTCGACTAACTTTGGCTGTCTGTTATAGTTGATTTCTTTCTTGAATATGAACCATATCCTTGAGTCTTATATCATATATTGGTATTGCTTGACTTGTCTATTGACAAACAATCTTCCCTTCTCTCTTTCTCTCTCCTCTTCACTCTACATATTTATATATCATATATTATGGCGCATCCCGAATTCCGTGGATTTCGGACCTTTCGGCGTTTCTGGTGATTCAGGCGAGTGTTCTCGCTCGCTACCCTCTTGCTCCCTATTTCATTGATTATGCAAATATTCTCGTTCTAGTCTCCATGTATTTTATTTCATGTTCTATATCTTTTACTGTTTTATACTATGCGTGGCCGACCCTTCGTGGTCGTTGTACTTTGGATTACTTTTATGTTACCTTGCCATACCCTTACCTCAGACTAGTCAGTTGCATGCTTTTATTTAACACATGTATATCACCTGACCATCTAGTGTGTTATCACCTGACCACCATGCATGCTATTATTTGGCAAGACCCTCTTGTTATGTCATGATTTACCCAGACTATTATCAATCCTTTGATATGTTTGGTTGCTTGTTAAATATCATCACCTTATCATGCTATCTCTTGACACCAAGCATGATGCACCTGATTCTGATATAATTATCACAATAACGGGAATGTAGTATCTGATCTCCTGTTATGAATCCAGTTATGATTCTTGTTATGTATTCCAGTTATGATCCTGCTCATTCCCGAAATCTGGTAATTATGTTAATAAACCATAAAAAGGATAACCTGCATGGAGAATGGGAGGAAGTGATGGATGCCGGAATGATACCTTGCTTATAGTATGGGAATGAAATATTGGCGGTAGTGTTAGTGGGACTTAGGGCCCACAGGAGATGCGTGTTAGGGGGACTTAGGGCCCTCAAACTGGTCCCAGGTGTATGGGAACTACTATAAGAAGTGATATCAGTTCTCCATCTACTTCCAATAACAACCTTGTTTTACTCGGATATGGATCTATGTGCGTTGGGACGCTAGTTCACATAGCTAGATATCAGGGTAAGACGAGTAATAATAAAGTGTCATAATAACCGCTCTTTAAGTTGTAAGTGGAGGTATGTGGAATGGGACGCATACTAAAGCCTGCAACTTAAACGGCTATGAATCTGTGATGTGCCTTACCATAATTACTTGTTCCGGACTTTATATCGGATTTCCTGTTTTATGAGTATTATCGTATTATCTGTTCATGTTCTGCTTTATCCATTGTATTCACTTGCCTCTTGTTCATTATCTTATCATGCCTGAGAACAGTCGGGTTGAATGGGCTTGGGTTATGGGGACATGAGATAAAGGTATACAGATGAGGGTTTCCTTGTTTGGATTATTCCTTCGATGTACTAGTCTCATGGAACCGTAATCTGAAGCCATACGATCAGATTGCTTGTCCTTGGCTTTACATGACATGTACTCACCCTTGCTCGCCACTTGGTTTGCTTCACCACTCGCCTGGGGAGTATCATTTGACTCCCCTGGATCCTCATGTCCAGGTCATGGAGCTTGGAGCGTGTAGATTCTCCCCCTTGCGGATCAGAGTAGCGCAGCGGTAGCGTGGATCCCCAGCCGATCATCCAGAGCTCCATCCTTCCAGGCCCCCTTGTGAGTCTCTCGAGTTTTTCTTTTAAACTCGTGAGTGCCTTTCATACTGTTCATACTTGTATATTTCCATGTATTCCCGCATTTGTGCATATCAGTGATGTAATATTATTGTAATATTGGATCACTTCTGGTGATAACTCTGTGATTGTATTCATGTGTTGGAATGTATAATGCACCATTGCTTCCGTACTCTGATTCTTGTCTGTACTGATGCTTAGCGTATATACGGGAGGGTAGTTCTGACCTACGTATATACGTCGCAGTGACGTCCCCGTATCCGTGGGATCGGGGCGTTACAGGATGGTATCAGAGCCTAGGCTCTAACTTCCTCAGTACGTCCAGAGGGCAAATTAATGGTAATGAAATTTGCAACTGGAATACTTGAGTCTTGGTTATACATTCCAACTACAAGTGCAGAGTTATCTATTTCTTGGCCATCCTTCCTTTTATTCCTAATCCCTCCTATCCTTTCCCTGTTTTGGTTTTATGAAGCCCTTATACCAACATTAAGATATGATAGACTAGGAAGGTAGTGGCTGGTTCTGCATGAAGCTATTATGTGATCTCTTCGGCGAATTCTATGAAGCTTGGTATTCTCCAGATTAATCCTGATCTGGCTATCTTTCAGAAGTCAGCAGTCGGAATTCTCTACGGATATTCTTTCAGAGTGATTGGTGCCTGGTATTCGGGATTCTTAATATCGGTCTTCTTTATTATTATGCTCAGGACTATCAGGATTTCCTTTATCTTCAGTATTCTGGCTTATTCTCGGAAGATTATCAAGTATGCAGATTTATACAGCCGGAAGTGCGGAGGATGATTATTATTCAGTCGACTTGAGAGCCCTACCTATAGTGCTTCAAATCTTAATTGGTATAAATTCCACCCATGTCCCCTTTGTGTTCAATTTACCCTTATCGAAATTGCGAGGACGCAATTTTTTGTAAGGTGGATGGATTGTAACACCCCGCTCCCGGAATACGTACTTAGTTGCGTATTCAGATTTTTGATCGTATTTTTTCGATTTACCTTCTGTACTTATTTTGTATTATGAATTGTTTATATGATTGTTTTGTCTTAAATTTGGATTCGTGGACTCGGAGTCAGCCCTAGTCTGAACCGAAGACCCGATCCTAATGTATTACTTGATTTGGTCTTTCCGGTAATTAGATTTGACCGATTCCAGTTTCAAATATTGTTTTCCTATATTTTAGATTTTATATGATTTTCTGGAATTTTCTTGAATTAATTAAATATCTTCAAAACCGGTGTCGGCCAGTGCTGCTGACCGATTCCCGGATTTTTAGTTTACAAACGGTTTAGAATTTCTAAAAGTTCCTTAGACATTATTTCTTAAATCATATTTTCTACCTAAATACTTTTTCTGGGAATTTTATGATTTTATGAAAATTCCACCGGAGTCGGTAGCTAACTGATTCCGGGATTTTTAGTTTTAAAACTGTAAAGTATTTCTTAAAACGGATTTCACTATAATTTTTAGATTAATATTCTTGATTTTTGATAATTATTTCGGGTCGTTCCGAGATACTTGAATTTCGGACGATTCCGGTATTTTCCCGAAAGGTTTCCGCATCCGCAACCGAATCCCGGGAATCCGCCACTTTCATTATTTTTCATTTTCTCTTCCAAGAGAATAATTTCCCTTTTCCATTTTCCTTTCCTTTTCCTATTTTCTTTCTTTCCTTCCACCCTAAGTTTTCCCCAAACTTTTACAACTTCCAATTCCTTCTCTAATCTTCCAATTACTTCCACCACAAATATCTCCACCTCACCCTCCACCTCACCCCTCACCTTGGCAAGCCAAGTGGCCAAAAGAGGGACACCTCACCTCCCCACTTTACAAAACCCCCCTCTCTTTAATTATTTGCACCTCCTTCACAAAATCTAAAACCTATAAATACTTTTCCTTCTCCTTTCTTTATTCATTTTCACTTCACCTTTCTCTTTCCTCTCTTCACCAAACCCTAACCTCCAACATCTCCTTCACCTCCACCACCTCCACCGGCGCCTCCGGCCACCACGACTCCGGCGAGAGACCCTCGATCTCCGGCCACCACTTCTTCTCACCAACACCAACAACAAAACCACTAATCCCTTCTTCTTCATCGTCAACTTCCATCACTACCACCATCACTCCATCACCTTGTACTCTTTTTGGTGAGTGTTCTTCTTCACCAAGCCTTGGATAATTCTTAGTATACTTAGGTCTTCAAATCATGATTAGTTGACATCAAACAAAACCATCACAAATCTGTTCTGTGTGCTGTTTCCAGTCGATTAGTCGACTTGACCTAAGGACTAGTCGACTTGAAACCCTTAGTTGAAACGTAACCTTTTCTGGAACACAGTTTTAGTCGACTTAGGTTATTTATTAGTCGACTAGAAACCTCGATTAGTCGACTACTCCCTTGACCCTAGTCGACTAACCTTTCCTGAATCAGAAACCCAACTCTCTGTTACTCAGTATTAGTCGACTTGACATGACTGTTAGTCGACTTGAGATGTCTGTTAGTCGACTACCCTTTCCACCTAGTCGACTAACTTTTCCTGAAACCATAACCCAACTCTCTGGAACCCAGTTTTAGTCGACTATACCAGACTGTTAGTCGACTAACCCCTTTATTAGTCGACTACTCTTTCCACCTAGTCGACTAACTTTGGCTGTCTGTTATAGTTGATTTCTTTCTTGAATATGAACCATATCCTTGAGTCTTATATCATATATTGGTATTGCTTGACTTGTCTATTGACAAACATCATCTTCCCTTCTCTCTTTCTCTCTCCTCTTCACTCTACATATTTATATATCATATATTATGGCGCATCCCAAATTCCGTGGATTTCGGACCTTTCGGCGTTTCTGGTGATTCAGGCGAGTGTTCTCGCTCGCTACCCTCTTGCTCCCTATTTCATTGATTATGCAAATATTCTCGTTCTAGTCTCCATGTATTTTATTTCATGTTCTATATCTTTTACTGTTTTATACTATGCGTGGCCGACCCTTCGTGGTCGTTGTACTTTGGATTACTTTTATGTTACCTTGTCATACCCTTACCTCAGACTAGTCAGTTGCATGCTTTTATTTAACACATGTATATCACCTGACCATCTAGTGTGTTATCACCTGACCACCATGCATGCTATTATTTGGCAAGACCCTCTTGTTATGTCATGATTTACCCAGACTATTATCAATCCTTTGATATGTTTGGTTGCTTGTTAAATATCATCACCTTATCATGCTATCTCTTGACACCAAGCATGATGCACCTGATTCTGATATAATTATCACGATAACGGGAATGTAGTATCTGATCTCCTGTTATGAATCCAGTTATGATTCTTGTTATGTATTCCAGTTATGATCCTGCTCATTCCCGAAATCTGGTAATTATGTTAATAAACCATAAAAAGGATAACTTGCACGGGAATGGGAGGAAGTGATGGATGCCGGAATGATACCTTGCTTATAGTATGGGAATGAAATATTGGCGGTAGTGTTAGTGGGACTTAGGGCCCACAGGAGATGCGTGTTAGGGGGACTTAGGGCCCTCAAACTGGTCCCAGGTGTATGGGAACTACTATAAGAAGTGATATCAGTTCTCCATCTACTTCCAATAACAACCTTGTTTTACTCGGATATGGATCTATGTGCGTTGGGACGCTAGTTCACATAGCTAGATATCAGGGTAAGACGAGTAATAATAAAGTGTCATAATAACCGGCTCTTTAAGTTGTAAGTGGAGGTATGTGGAATGGGACGCATACTAAAGCCTGCAACTTAAACGGCTATGAATCTGTGATGTGCCTTACCATAATTACTTGTTCCGGACTTTATATCGGATTTCCTGTTTTATGAGTATTATCGTATTATCTGTTCATGTTCTGCTTTATCCATTGTATTCACTTGCCTCTTGTTCATTATCTTATCATGCCTGAGAACAGTCGGGTTGAATGGGCTTGGGTTATGGGGACATGAGATAAAGGTATACAGATGAGGGTTTCCTTGTTTGGATTATTCCTTCGATGTACTAGTCTCATGTAACCGTAATCTGAAGCCATACGATCAGATTGCTTGTCCTTGGCTTTACATGACATGTACTCACCCTTGCTCGCCACTTGGTTTGCTTCACCACTCGCCTGGGGAGTATCATTTGACTCCCCTGGATCCTCATGTCCAGGTCATGGAGCTTGGAGCGTGTAGATTCTCCCCTTGCGGATCAGAGTAGCGCAGCGGTAGCGTGGATCCCCAGCCGATCATCCAGAGCTCCATCCTTCCAGGCCCCCTTGTGAGTCTCTCGAGTTTTTCTTTTAAACTCGTGAGTGCCTTTCATACTGTTCATACTTGTATATTTCCATGTATTCCCGCATTTGCGCATATCAGTGATGTAATATTATTGTAATATTGGATCACTTCTGGTGATAACTCTGTGATTGTATTCATGTGTTGGAATGTATAATGCACCATTGCTTCCGTACTCTGATTCTTGTCTGTACTGATGCTTAGCGTATATACGGGAGGGTAGTTCTGACCTACGTATATACGTCGCAGTGACGTCCCCGTATCCGTGGGATCGGGGCGTTACACATGCCTTATGTAATAGATTTTTTATAAGTTTACAAAGTAGATTAGCACTGCGACCCTGAGATCAGTTCGTGTATATCACATCTTATAAAAATACTATATTAATTACACTGAATTAAATGAAGTAATTAATATTCTATCTACCGTGATACAACAACAGTCTCGAAAAAAAAGATGCACTAATATTAATCTCGATAAAGGAAAGATGAGCACCATACGTAATCTAAAGATATAGGGAAAACATTCTATAAAAAGTTAATTTGTACTTCACGTAATAAAACTCTGGAAAAAAGGAACTCTTCGGATTCTTCCGCCATAACTCTTCAATTAAATATTTAATTTTTTTTTTATCACTTCTTTCCATACTCAACCGTCACCTATAACAATTATTATTACTATTCATATTCTATCACATTCTTTACCTTTATATAGTGCTTGTAACTAATATATTATCTCATATCTAAAAACTATATTTTTGCTCTTCCTTTTCAATTTGATTTCAAAAACTTCCAGAAAACAATTCATTCTTGAATCATGTCTTCCCCATCTTCTTCCTCTAAACACTCAGATTTCAACTTCAATCATTCCCCTACCGGTCCTCTTTCTTCAGGGTATTCTAGTGAATCTGATACCAGTCTGGACTTCACTCCTTTTGACTATATCACTACATCAAATAATATTTTAACTGATCCTCCTCTTCATGAGGATGATGAACTTTTCATGTGGGTTAGTGAGGAGGAAATTATTCCTCAGCCACTTGACAGAGACATGCTTGATGAAAACATGTCCTCTGATGCTGGAGGCTCGCTTTCTCGACATTGGAGGAAGAGCTTGATAGAGATGATCCATTCTGAGAGTTTATCGATGAACAAAAAACCCTCAAAAACAGGAAGATGATGAGAAAATAAGTGATGAACAGGGAGATGAGGAGAATGAAGACGACGAATCTGCTTATGATGGTGATGACGATGAGGATTAGGATTTCCTGATCTTCTGATATTCAACGTTATTTTGTCTTCTGTTGACAGCTTTTAATGCTCTTTTTTTGTAAGGTCTTTTTCTGACCATATTATGTTATAAATAAAATTTACTTCTATCTGTAAAAAAAATCTTTCATATTTTTAAAATACATATAAAGTATGCCGTATAGTTATTATTTCTTCATCTTATCTGCGATAATGATCGCAGTACTCATATAATAATTACATATGAAACTGCGACCATAGTCGCTGTCCAGTCATAAAACAGTTTGATCGTTTGCATTCAATAAAGTTATAAATAGCTGCCATGGTCGCAGTCCAAAATTAAACTATATAAACAGATAATACTGCGAATATGATCGCAATCCTCTCAAATCAGTATATTTCACTGTATATTTCACTGTATATCACAAATTAGAAAACTGCGAGCTGTTCTTAAACACTGCGACCATAGTCGCAGTCCTACTTCGCATGCAATAAGTAAAAAAATTCGTAGTTTATAGGCGGCTGAGACAACAGTTACAGTGAAGAGCAAACATATAAAATCATACGTAAACTGCGACTATAGTCACCGTTATTACATCTAACTTAGCAAAAAAAATCATCCAAAAAAAAATGCTGTCGTGAGTACTACGACCATAGTCGCAGTCCTTGATCGCATGCTATATGTAAAAAATAATTTAATAGTTCATAGGCGGCTCAGACAACAGTCACATTGAAGAACAAATATATAAAATAATACGTAAACTGCGATTATACTATCAGTTATTAGTCACCGTTATTACATTTAACCAAGCAAAAAAAACGTCCACGACTTGCTCTCGTTAAGCACTGCGATCATAGTCGCAGTCCTTATCTGAATTCAATATGTAAAAAATAATAATAATTATACATTACATGCGAAAAAAAGTAAACTGCAACTATATTAAAAACCAATAAATTTCAAATCAGATAACAAAAAAATTAATAAAGAAGCATTCAAATTAGTTTCGTGATTTGATAAAAATTGGTGGCAGTTTAAAAAAATAATAATTTATACATTACATGCGAAAAAAAGTAAACTGCGACTATATTAAAAATCAGTAAATTTCAAATCAGATAACAAAAAAATTAATAAAGAAGCATTCAAATTAGTTTCGTGATTTGATAAAAATTGGTGGCAGTTTGGCCGCAGTTATAAAGATAATTGTGACAATATTGACTAACGTCAGAAATATAAAAAAATATAACTATAACTATCAAAATCCATTGTCTTTTACCGCAGGGGTATTTAGTAATTTCAACTGTTTCAATAGGCGGGGCGTCCTTTCTAGTGTGGCTAATAATGTGTCACATCACCGCAGGCTGAGAGGGTCTCTCAGCCGTCGGCTGATATACATTTCTCTCTCTCTCTCTCTCTCTCTCTCTCTCTCTCTCTCTCTCTCTCTCTCTCTCTCTATATATATATATATATATATATATATATATATATATATATATATATATATATATAGAAATAGAGGATAATACTGGATTCTTTACTTGTGTATTTCTTATCTTCCTCATTAGACAGTTTCATTTGAAATTAATTTTTTTTGTTTGAAATTGAGCTTGTTATATCTTTTATAGCATGTTGCAAGAAGAACTTTGTGATGTAAATATTCACTTGTTTGCCCAACTGATTAATTTGTAAGCATCTGAGTTCACCATCAGCATGTTTCCTCCAAGGAACAACATAAAATTATAGGTATCATGAAACTTGCAGTTTAGCCTTCATTCATCTCAACTGAAACATGTTACATGCTAAAGGCCGTCTGTGAAAAGCAATACAAGGAATTAAATAGCTGTATATGACTTTGAAATTACCGTCAGTATAACATAAAAATACCTGACACAAGTTTCCACGTCCGATAAAATTTAACCAACATCAAACAGGATGCATTTGAGAAATAATTTCTGAGAACCAACACTGATGCAGTCAAAAGATCCTGATTCATGATAGATGACATTTAGAATGTGCCTAGTCCAGCCCGGCAACTTCAAAGCCATGACAAATTTCGGAATGCTTGTCGACAAGAAAGATCCAGGGATGAACTCATTTTATATGAGAATATGGTCAGAAAATTGTGCGGATTGCTTGTGTATGTGCTAATTGAGTTCTTTAGGATAGGAAAATACAACAGAACATCCAAAAACAGCTCACTAAAGCTCTTGGGTGACCTTCGAACTTTCCCAGGAGGAAATCTGCTTTCATTCGTTGCATCTTACCAAAATCCCAAACAAGGCCACAGTGCTACATAACAAGAATTTCAAACACTGAATTTCACATTCCAAAGCTTCAGCAGGCTGTGAAAACATTAAAAACTAAATAATAGCATTCTTCTTCATCCCCTTCCCATCTCCTCTCCTGAGAGATCACCATGCATCGCCGAATCCGGCGTGCATACACCACCCTTGTCGAGCTAGGCTACACCAAGCTCGCCACCATCAGCCGCCACTCCCAACTCGATCTCATCATAGCCAAAGCCACATCCCCCAACGATCTCCCCCTGCCCGAGCACTGCGTATGGGAGCTAGCCATCATCTTCTCCTCCTCCCCGTCCTTATCGCGGAGATTCGCCCTCAGCTTCACGCGCCGCTTCGGCCAGACCAGATGCTGGCGTGTCGCATTAAAATGCCTTCTCCTCCTCCATCTCCTCCTGCGAACGCTCCCCTCCAACCATCCCTTTCCCGCAGACATCCTATCCGCCCGTGCAAATGCTCTCATCTCCTTCAACCTTGCCACTTCCGAGACGCCTCCTCCTCTTACTCTGAAGATTACACTTTGTTCATCTAGTCATATGCACACCTAATTGATGAGGTCCTCAATTGTTACGACTCCATCACTAAAGAAGACTACTCCATCGCTAAGGAGGACTGCACCCCGCTGTATCCGTCATCTCCGTTGCCCCCTGGGTCGACATTCGAGAAGAGATTGAGTGAGGCCGGGCAGGCTCTAGAGCTGGTCCAGCAGCTGCAGGGCCTCATGGAGCGGGCAATGGAGTGTGTGCCAGCTGGCCCTGTCGGACGAAGCTTCATTATCATGTCAGCGATGAAGCAGGTAGCGCGCCAAAGCTTCATGTCCTACCTCGCGGCCCGGCAGGGCCTTGCGGTTGTACTTGACAGCATACTGCAGATGCCCTACCGAAGCTGCATCGAAGGCCTTGCACTCTACAAGAGAGCAGCAGAGCAGGCCGTCCGCCTCGGGGAATTCCATCAGTGGTGCAAAGGGATGGGGTTCTGCGGGCAGTATGAGTACCCTCTAGTAGATAAGATCCCAAAGATTCAAGTTGTGATGTTAGAAACTTTCGTCGAACACGTATGGCAATTGACAGAATCTTCATCAGATTCAGAACATTCTCCAGCGGTTGAAGAGCGAGGTAGTGGGACTCCGGAACATCGAAAGAGATGGTATGGCAACTGACAGAATCTTCGTCAGAATCATCCCCAATCAATTCAGTACATTCTCCAGCGGTTGGAGAGCAAGGTAGAGGGACTCTGGGAACAGGGAAAGAGATTGTGATCTCTGACAAGTGGGAGAAATTTGAAGAGGAGTATGAAGAAGGGGAAGAAGAAAAACAACTGATCAAGTTTGAAGCTGAAGAGACCAGCTGGAGGTTCTTCTTGATGCTTCACTGAAGTGGCCATGGAGTGATCAGAACATTCATGAGCCATGGAAAAGCTGGAGCAGAGAAGACGAAAAGAGTTTGCAAAGGAGAAGGATGAGAAGAGTCTGCAACTGTTTTAATCCTCATTTCTTCAATCCTTCCTTTTGGTCTTCAGCAATGCAACTAAAAACTTTCTATTATATTTATACATTCTTCTATCTAATTTTTTTTTTTCAAAAAATAATATTCTATTATATTAAACATCTTTATCGCAAAATTACTAAACATGCCTGTGCTCATGTACGCATATTCAAGGATCCATGTCTGTTCATCCAACCACGTTATGTCAATGCCATCAATCATTATATCTACCTTGGTGTGAACTATTTCTCTTTCAAAATCCAGATGGATTCATCAAACGAATAAACTGGAAAGTGCCAGAGTCATAAAAATGATGTTGTGAATGTGAAAAACATGAATAAGAAAATAGCTTTCTGTCATCATTAATTGAATTTATGTTGAATCTATGAATCATCAAACAACAGCTAACAATATGCTTTCTTTTGTGTGTGCGCGGCGCGTGTTGGTGATAGCACCTCCAAATATGTTGCAATGTAGTACTTAGTGCTGAAAGCCATTACCCTCTGAGTCTTTGACATTACTGCCTTGAATCTGTTCTCCATAACATGACAAAATTGCTCATCCTTGATTGAAGATTCTTGTTTCATCTTTGAAGGTCCTCGCTAATGACTCTTTTTCACATTCATTGCTCTGCCTGTGAGAGATGAAGGATCCTATCTATAAGAAATAGAACATCATCAGAGATGGAGTCACGAAGGAGAAATACCTACATCCTCTTTTGGCTAGATCATCACAGAAGGAAAGTCATTTAGCCTTTCTTTGTGCATTTTGCTGAACCATTTTCTTTCCAGCTGTTCACGGATAACACCCTGTTTTGTAAGGCTGGCTAATATCAGCTTTCCACACATAAATTTCTCACCCTATTTATAATTCTGAGGGAAGCATAACCAGATAATCATTGATCATGTGACATTTGCAAAGCTAAAAGTCAGTAGCTTGAAGAAAGGGGAAAAAAAGACATCTCAATGAGTAAATATGAATTAAGTAAGGCAGTATAGTTCTTATGCTTCATACAATTTTTAACAAAAAGTTATAGATTCCTTATAACCTCGATAATTAGTCAGCATCAATTGGAAACAGCACAAAGGAACAAGTCAAAAAGAAGAAGAAGAAGAGAATAAAAGAAGGGTTATGGTAACAGGTATAGTAACTGCAAAAAGAAAAGGAAATACAAAAAAAAAAGATGAAATAAAGAAAACTGATGATTCAGATCTTGGCTAATATTTATTTAGAAACAATATTTTAAGATCGGCAGTGGCACCGGTGGTGTTGGCAGCGACGCAGGGCAGATGGTGGCAGTGGCTATAATGATGGCAACAGTGATAATCGTAATGGTAGAAAGGAACAGATCAGAAGATGAGAAGAAAGAATATGGATATTGTGAGAAAATAGATTTTTATGAATTTCAAACCATGTGAGAATGTAGGATACAAACCTCACATGGAGGGAATCACATTCCCACAATACGAAAGAATGTAATACCAACTGGAATCCAACATTATAGGAAATATAAATTGTGCTTATGCCAAACACGAGCATCTGCATAGGAATATTAGAATTCCAAGTGGATTCCCGTGTTCCAAGTGTAAGTTAAGATTGATGAAGCAACTATGAAGATGATGAGAACAAGTCAAAGTCATTTACTATTGGTATAGATAATGTAACAATCATGACACTGTAGAAGACACAAGTATTGTAGTAATTGCAAACACTATAGCAATCACATATTGTAGCAATTGCAGATTTGGAGTTGGATCCAGAGACGGTTGATGTTGAAACTCGTAGATCTACTTAGCTCTGATTTGTTATTGAATCTGAAAACCAACTCTGATACCAAATGATGATGCAACACTAGCCAAAATTGGGAAAGAAAAAAAAATCTCTTTTTGTTTCATATATGTGATATGCGAGTTCTAGGATCTGTGGAGAGGATTTTTGAGATGAAACTAACTCATATAAGATTATTCACTATGATAAGGGTTAAAGGAATTGGTTAGGCCGTTTTGTGAAAATAATTGATCAAATGATATCAAATAGGGGATATTTTATGTTCAGATCAGATCTTGATAAATCAGGTTTAGAGAAAAGAAGTATAGTTTGTTGGAAAGAGGGAGATTTGTACTGAGGAAGATGACCCGGACCGTCAAGGGATTGTCGAGGAAGTCGGCGACAAGAGACGACGGAAGAAACAGCAGCAGAAAACAAGCAGCAGCAGCAAAACAGGTTCTCCGGTCGACCGGGCCGGTCGACCGGACGTGCACGACGTGCACAGTGTCAAAGAGCGGTCGACCGGACCGGTCGACCGATATGACTGACTGTAAAGGGCCCAACTCTCTGTTGGAATCGGTCGACCGGCCCGGTCGACCGGTAGAAGGGTCGGTCGACCGTCCCGGTCGACCGACAGTCGGGTTTGGGCTGAAATCTGCAGTTCGGAAACCTGTTGTATTTAAGGGCTGCTAGGGTTTTCTAAGTAGATATCTTGTAGGGAAATCTTGTAGAAGAACCTGCGAAATTAGGAGGCTTAGGGTTCTCTTGTATGAGAGAGGCTAAGATCCATTGTAATCATCTTCCCTAATTAAATTCTCCCCTTTGATTGCCCCGAGGACGTAGGCACGTTGGCCGAACCTCGTTAGATCTTGGTTGTTTGCGATTGGTTGTTCTTCGTGTTTGATTTCATTGTTCGTGGTGATTGAGATCGATTGGATCCTCTAAGGGTTGTTGTCTGTCGCGCACAACAAGTGGTATCAGAGCTCCAGGTTACGCTTGGGATATTCTGAAGATTCGAAGGGCTCCAGAACTGATCAGGTGGAGATCGTGTGTCGATCTCAGGTCAGAGGCATTGGTGTTCAAGGAGATCGTGTGTCGATCTCAGGTGGACGCAGGGAGGGCTTGTTGAATCAGGGGTGGAATAGATCTGGTGAGAAACTCAAGCTAGGGTTTCAAGGTAGAGGTAAAAAATCACTTTTTTATCTCAGAAATAGATCTATTTTGCAAGTATTTGATCTTCCGCATAGTTAGAGGGTCAAGGAAAGGATCTCAATGGCAGAGGAATCTAAGTCTGTTAAAACAATGAACAACTCCAGGATTGATGTTGTTAAGTTCAATGGAACTAACAATTTCGGAATGTGGAGGTGTGAGGTTATGGATGCATTGAATGCACAGAACCTCGAGGACACACTCCTATTGGAGAGGAAGAAGAACACTACTACCGAGGAGGAATGGGCAAAGATGAATAGATCGGCATGTGGCTTGATTCGTTCATGCTTGGCACAGGATATAAAGTACCTTGTGCAACATGAGACGTCGGCAAAGAAACTGTGAAAAACCCTAGAAAAGAAGTACCTGACCAAGAGTGTGGAATCACGGCTGCAGCTTAAGAGTAAGCTGTATTTGTTCAGGATGCAGAGGGGGAGCACAGTGAATGAGCACATAAACCGGTATACGAAGCTTCTCACAGATCTGATAAACGTGGATGTCAAGGTAGAAGAGGAAGACAAGGCTGTCATTCTCCTGAACTCGCTCCCACCGGAGGAGTATGAGACATTCACCATGACGTTTATCAATGGTAGACAAACTTTAGTCTATGATGAGGTGTCGTCCGCATTGATGAGCTATGAGACAAGGAAGAATGAGAGACATTCTGGTCAGTCAAGCTCAGTGGCGGAGGCATTGGAGGTGAGAGGCAGAAATTCATCAAGGAAGGGTAGAGAGATGGGTGGAAGATCGAAATCCAGGCCGGGATTCAAAGACCTCAAAAGGAATCAGTGCATTTTCTGTAGAGAAATTGGGCACTGGAAGGTAGATTGCCCAAAGTTCAAGGGGAAGAAGAAGGAGTCGAATGCTGAAGCAAATCTATCGAAGGTGACGAAGACTCAGAGGAGTAGTTCACAGACAGATGGAGCAGATTCGGACTCGTCAGGATTCTCTTTTTCAGTCAGTTCTCCCAGTGTTAGTAACTCATGCAAAGATGAGTGGATTATGGATTCAGGTACAACATACCATGCATGTCCAAATAGGAGCTGGTTCACCAGTTTTGAGAAGCTGGAAGGTAGCTCAGTGGTGATGGGTGATGATCACTCATGTAGCGTGGAGGGTGTTGGTACAATCCCAATCAGGATGTTTGATGGGATGGTTTGGGAGTTGACAGGTGTGAGGTATGTACCTCAGATGAAGAGAAATTTAATCTCTTTGGGAACTTTGGAAGCATCGGGCATGATGATATCGGTTCGAGATGGCGATCTCAGGATGATCAAGGGCTCGATGGTTGTGATGAAGGGCGTCCGCCGAGGAAATTTATACTACTTGAAGGGTAGTACTATTTCAGATCAGGTGGAGACTTCGAGTACAAAAGATGAGGTTGGCCTGGGGATTCAGCAGGAAAAAGCCGGACAAGAAGAAGAATCTTTGCGAGCTCCTGCAAAGATGAAATCAGAGGAAGGTGCTGCTACCTGCAAGTCAGAAGGTGGACACAGGGTTCTGGACAAGAAGAAGGTGAGTTTTAGCACCAGTTCTCACCACAATGAAGGTCTTCTTGATCGTGTTCACGTGAATGTATGGGGACCTGCTAAGACGGCATCGCTTGGAGGTCACAGGTACTTGTCTCGGTAATTGATTGTTCATCTAGGCAGGTTTGGATATATCCGATGAGACAAAGGGGTGAAGCCCTAGATGTGTTGAGGAAGTGGAGCGGAAGAATGGAGAGGCAGATAGGTAGGAAGGTAAAGGAGCTTCATATTGGCAATGTTAGGAAAGGCATTGACCAATTCCTACAGTTTGGACAGAACACAGGAATTGCTACACACTTCTCAACAGGTACAGATGAGTTGGCTAAGGAGTTGGTCCGTTCCTTGCTGGAGGAGGTTCGGAAACTATTGTCTAATGCAGGATTGGACAGGTCGCTTTGGACTGAGGCGATTGAGTATGCTAGCCATCTCAAGAATCAAACGACTGCGATAGGAGGTAAAGCTCCACTGGAACATTGGTCTGGAAAAACAGCTCAATATCATGGTTTGCTGCGGGAATTTGGAAGTCCGGCTTACTTCAGTGCCAAGAATGGCAAGGTGAATCCGCAAGCAAGGAGGTTTGTCTATTTGGGCATCAAGGAGAACAGCTACAGGTTGTGGGATCCCAAGGACAAAAGGATCGTGATGAGCAGGAATGTCACATTTGGAGAGGCTTCAGGGTTGAAGTCCATCGTCTCTCAGCAGGTGGAGAGGACGAAGACCAAGGGAGGATCGCAGCGGGTGGAGGTCGATGCTACTCCATCATCTCCAGGTAGTTCGGCATCAAAGGAGACTTCATCGGAAGTGACACCGGGTGGAGATCATGATAACAAGAGTGATGCTGAACAGGTTGAAGACATTGCAGAGGATGTCAAGGTGTGTGCAGCTATTGGAACCAAGGAGAGACCACGTTCGTGGTCAAAGAAGGATGAATCTCAAGCTTGTGGACGCGACAAGCTCAAGTTGAAGGCCGTTGCTCTCCATGATGGTCAGGGGAAGGTTCATATGACTCAGTCTAACAGGTTCACTGCTGCAGGAACAGGTAACATTATTCGAGCTTGATGAAGCTCAGTTTAAAGAACTACGGTTGGCTTGATCCTTTTGGGCAAAGGTACGTAGGCAGCCGTAAAGGCGCAGCCATTGGTGATGCAACTCTTATGAAGCTAGGGTTGGGTTCTCGAGAAGTTGTTTGGACCTTCACATAGAGGTGAAGAAGTGTGGTCAATGGAGCTTCACGTAGAGTTGAAGAGACTTCACGGAGAGGTGAAGAGACTTCATGTAGCGGTGAAGTGGTGTGGCCAGTTGGACTTCACATTGAGGTGGAGTGGTGTGATCTCGAAGAACAGTTTTATCTTCCGGAGAGGAGATGTTGAGCTTGCATAAGGAGGGGTGTGCATCCAGTTGAAACCGATGATGTTTGGTTGGTTCTACGCAGACTTGGTTGGACCGTCAGAGGAAGACAGGTAGACTAGATAGAGCTAGTCAGTGGAGAGTCAGTGTTGGCTCATAAGGAAGTCTTCGTGAGGTCATGAAGTTGCGGAGTAGAAGCCACAGTATGGTGATCGGCAGGTATGAAAAATTCTCCTAAGGTGAAGTGCAGGGAAGGCATGTACGATGTTTTTCCAGTGGATAGTTGAGCCAAAGATTCCAAGCCGAGATCGTGTGTCGATTTCGCCGAGATCGTGTGTCGATTTCGACCGGTGCGCGCAAGCCGAGATCGTGTGTCGATTTCGCCGAGATCGTGTGTCGATTTCGCCAGGTGATAGACTGGGGTTCGTTGGATGTCGGCTCAGATTTTGGAATCTTCGCCGAGGTGGAGAATTGTTGGAAAGAGGGAGATTTGTACTGAGGAAGATGACCCGGACCGTCAAGGGATTGTCGAGGAAGTCGGCGACAAGAGACGACGGAAGAAACAGCAGCAGAAAACAAGCAGCAGCAGCAAAACAGGTTCTCCGGTCGACCGGGCCGGTCGACCGGACGTGCACGACGTGCACAGTGTCAAAGAGCGGTCGACCGGACCGGTCGACCGATATGACTGACTGTAAAGGGCCCAACTCTCTGTTGGAATCGGTCGACCGGCCCGGTCGCCGGTAGAAGGGTCGGTCGACCGTCCCGGTCGACCGACAGTCGGGTTGGGCTGAAATCTGCAGTTCGGAAACCTATTGTATTTAAGGGCTGCTAGGGTTTTCTAAGTAGATATCTTGTAGGGAAATCTTGTAGAAGAACCTGCGAAATTAGGAGGCTTAGGGTTCTCTTGTATTGAGAGAGGCTAAGATCCATTGTAATCATCTTCCCTAATTAAATTCTCCCCTTTGATTGCCCCGAGGACGTAGGCACGTTGGCCGAACCTCGTTAGATCTTGATTGTTTGCGATTGGTTGTTCTTCGTGTTTGATTTCATTGTTCGTGGTGATTGAGATCGATTGGATCCTCTAAGGGTTGTTGTCTGTCGCGCACAACATAGTTATAGGTTGGATTTTAGAAAAAGAACAAAAACACTCGGGTGGCGGGTGGGGGTGGGGGTGGGGTGGGGGATGAAACTAGTAGAGTCGGTAGACGCAATGAAGATTTGTTGATTTATGGCTGAATTTTTGATTCAGATAGGGTTCAAGTTTATGTTATTATATATATATATATATATATATATATATATATATATATATATATATATATATATATGGGGTTACTGTACCTCAGCCGGCAGGCTGAGAGACTTCTCTCAGCCGGCGGACGTGGCAAAATCACCGCCCCACATCTGTAATCAATTTTGGCAGACAAATCTTGAAAAATCCCGCCCAATTTAATGCCAGTCACCTCAACATTGTATTTTCCGAAAAACCCTCCCTCATAACTTTCTACCGTATGTAAAAAAAGTTGGCTACCAAAAAATTTACAGCTCTAAAATTTCACCGGCGATTCTGATCCAAAATAGTTATTTTCTTTCACAAATTTGATCCTTTTTTTAAAGAATATATTTGCAACTGATGGCGCCTAAGAAATCATCCGTGGAAAAGGTACTACAAAAAATGATATTTTCAAAATTTTTTAGCGTTTGTGTATTTTAATAGTTTTAAATTTTTTCCAGATTTATTTCCGAGGTCGCAATTTTTTTTAATTTTTTTTTTTAATTTTGGAACCATGGTCGCAGTTCAGAAAGAGATTTTGAAACTTTAGATGTCGAATAAATTTTTAAATTTATAAATTTTGTAACATGATGATAAAGGTCCTATTTTTTTCACCTTTTTTTTTTTTCTTCTATTTTTACTATGTCTTAGTATTTTCGAAAAAATTGATGTGCATACACTGCATGCGACCTCGGTCGCAATTGTTTAAAATATGAGTTGTCGTCTCTTGCGACCAAGGTTGCAGTGTATTTAACGTCATTTGTTTTATCATACTTGGGTCGCAGTTGTATCTGATTGCACTGTAGTCTTATGCGACCTAGGTCGCAGTGTCGAACTGGTCGCAGTTGTTTCTGATTGCACTGTAGTCTTGTGCGACCTAGGTCGCAGTGTTGACCCGGGTAGCAGTTTTTCTTATTGCACTGTAGTCTTATGCGACCTTGGTCGCAGTGCGGTCCTGCGGTCGCAGCTGTCTTTGATTGCACTGTAGTCTTATGCGACCTAGGTCAAAGTGTCGTCCCTGGTCCAAGTTTATGTTTGCAAAGTATGACTGCGACCGTGGTCGCAGTTTATAAAAGAAAATATGCTTTTTACAAACATTGGTCGCAGTGTATGATTGCACTGTAGTCGTATGCGACACTGGTCGCAGTGTCGTCCGGGTGCAAGTTGTTTGTGTTTACATTGTATGACTGCGACCGAAGTCGCAGTTTATTAGAAACAAATATGTCTTTGACCCCCTTATAATTTTTAAATGATCATTGGTCTGAACTGTTTATTTTTTCTTACTATGTAGGTAAACAACAGATAAAAATTCGTCCTCTGAGATCAAGCCTGAAACCTATGTGCGAGTTGATGAAGAAATTTAAAAAGTACATTCACGCAGATTTCGTAGAGGCGATGAACAATATCCCATTTGGCCCAATCTTCATGGCGTTCTACAATGAACAATTTGGGGCTGAAAAGGGTCTAAAATCAAACATTGCTGTGCTGCGTATTTTAGACCAGTATGATAGGGATACAAGGACCTTTAGAATTGGGGGCAAATAGATTGAGTTAACAGTGGAGGATGTTGCCCTCATTTGGTCTACCTATCATTGGGGCAGATTTTGTGATGAATAAAACATGTACAATAAAAGATAGAGGGGTGATAAAATTTATTTCCCCAATATAAAGAAGATCACTAAAGTATCTATTGAAGATGCTTTGAATGATCTTCTTGTCAAGAAGAGGCGGAGAGGTGTATTGGATGTGACAAAGGATGAACAGCTTGAGCAGCAAATGACTTTACATGAAATTATAAGAGACATGCACAGACTTGCAACTCAAGACTTTACCACATTAATCATCCTATACATGTCGGCCACTCTTTTCTTCTCTGGCAGTAAATGCACGGTGCCGTGGTATATTGTGGAACAGATTGCCAATATGCAGCTGATGAGGACAATATGCTGGGTAAAAGCTGTTTGGCAATTCCTGATTGAGTCAATGGACATCTTCAGGCAAACCACGTACGAGCTGCGATGATGCTCCGTGCAAATAATTGTAAGTACAAATCTCAAATTTGGCAAACATTGTATGAAATTTATCCAAAAAAAATTGTGAATATCTGTGTAAACTAATTTAATTTTCCTTTTTTGCAGTATTGGCTATGTGAGAGGGCTCCTATTTTTGAGCCGAGGTCTGGTTTGGAGGACATAACCCCACGCGTTTTAAGATGGGACCTCCAAAATATTAGTAGATCTCTACTTGAAGTTGATCTAAGTGAGATTGACAGCAATATTGTAAGTTAGACTTCTTTTTATGTTCAGTACAAATAAAATGAGACCATAGTCGCAGTATTGAGCTGCACCTTTCGCAGTTCGTTTTGTGCCTGCAAACAATGTGCGACCATGGTCGCAATCTCTTGAAAATACCTTACATGGAATGCGACCATGGTCGCAGTGTTGAGCTGCATGGCTTGGCAGATAATTTGGGAATGACAAACATACTGCGACCATGGTCGCATTCTTTTCAAACATACTTCATAAATAAAACTGCGACCATGGTCGTAGTATCATTATTTCATTGTTTTATTTTTAACTTTCCTTTTATGTTTATTTTCAGATTTTGAATCGAATGGCCAACATCTCTATTGCTGAAAAAATATGGTTGGCCTTCATGTTAAAGGGGAAGAGGAGGAGGAGAAGAAGAAGCAGAAGATGAAGATGAAGAAGGAAAAGAAGAAGGAGATGAAGGAGGCCATACATATAATGAAGCTGACATCCCGGCAGAAAATGAGCCAGAAGCGGCTGAAACGAGTGAGCAATAACCATCTTTTACAGGTTATTTGCCGCCACCACGGGATGATCAAGCTGAAGAGATAAAAGAGTTGAGGTCTCAAAATCATCACTTGAGAGAATATGTTTCTCAGCTCGAAATGAAAATTGAAAAAATGGAGACTGAGAGCAGACTCAAGGCTGAATTAAAAATAAAAAAGAAAGAGAAAAGAGAGAAGAAAAAACTAAAAAGGCAGCAGAGGAAATTAAAAGTGGAAGAAGAATAAGAGCTGCTGAGAGTAACCGCTGCTGCGGAGAAGGAGAAGGAGAAAAAGAGGGAAGATGAGGAGCATGAGAGAAGAAGATTAGAAGAAGAGAAGGAAAGGGAGGAGAGGAGGAGAGAAATGGAGGAGAAGGAGAAGAAGAGGGAAGAGGAGGAGCATGAGAGGAGAAGATTGGTTGAAGAGAAGGAAAAAGAGGATAGGAGGAGAGAAGTGGAGGAGAAGGAGAAGAGAAGAAGGGAAGAGGAAGAGAATGAGAGGAGAATGAGGGAAGAAGAGGAGAAGGAGAAGAAGAGGAGGGAAAAGGAGGAGCAGGAAAAGGAGGAGAGGAGGAGGGAAGAGGAGGGGGAGGAGAGGAGGAAGAGGGAAGAGGAGGAGAATGAGAAGAGAAGAAGAGACGAGCAGAGGAGGAGCAGAAGAATAGGAGCATTGAAAAGGAGAAGAAGGAGAAGGAAAAGAGGAGGATAGAAGAGGAGGAGCAGGAAAAGGGGAAGAGGAGGAAGGTGTTGGAGGAGTTAAAGAAGAAGAGGGAGAAAAAGAGGAAAGTGGAGGAAGAGGAAATTAGAAGGAAGGCTGAAGAGGAAAAGGAGAACAGAAGAATGAAGGAACAGATGGAGAAGCAGGCTGAAGAGGGGAAGAAGAAAAAATGGAAGAGGATAAAATCATGGGTTCTGAGTTTATTTTAAATATTACTGGAGAAGATATCCCAAGTTTTTCTCTGAATATAACTCAAATGACTCAAGAAATCCAAAGAGATAAAGCTTTTGAAGAAGAAATTCAAGAACATACTCCGCCTCAGAAGCAATCCTCAAAAGAAGCTGTTTTGGAATACTCTAAAGGAACGATAGAAAGGGGAGTCAAAGAACGCAGGCGCGCTGAAAGAGATCGCGATGACTCCGACTTCGTTTATCCAAAACAGAAGAAGAAAAAAATGAACATCCTCTTCCACAGCCTGCGGCTGTGAGTTCTGCCGCTGGTTTCGGTGACAAAGAGATTTCCTCTACAGAGCCAAAAACAAGAGAATTGACCGAAACCAGAGCATACAGAATTCTGCAGCCCCATCAACAAGCTCTTGTAAAAAATTTCTTCGACAAATCCTTCTCTGAGTAAGTTAATTCATATCAAAAAACTGTTATACCTTTATATAAGAACAATTAAATTGCTAACTTTGTTTTGAATATCTTGCAGTTCTACTGCGTATCAGGATACCGAAAACGGAATCATGATTACAAGGAATGACATTGAGGACCTGATGTTCAGTAGAGACTTAGATGCAAACATTATTCATTTCTACATGAAGCATATTGAGAAAGGAGAAGGATTAAAAAGCATATTCTTCCGGAGCGAAGCTTGGGTAAAAAATCTACTTTAGCCTTTACGGTTTAATGTAATATAAATTATGGAACAGACTAATATTCTCTCTCTCTGTGTAGGCATGTACTGCGACTAAGGTCGCAGTTTATAATTTAAATGTATTGCGACTAACTCAGGGATTGCGATCAAGGTCGCAGTTTATAATTAAAATGTATTGCGACTAACTCAGGTACTGCGACTAAGGTCGCAGTTTATATATAACATGTACTGATACTAACTCATGTACTGCGACTAAGGTCGCAGTCCATGAAAATATTAATTACAACGAATATAATTTTGGTACAGAAAAGAGTGCGACCTAAATAGCAGTTGCTGGACGTCTTTATCAGATAACAACACTGCGACCTTGGTCGCTATATTAATTACTATAAAAATGTGTTAATAAGAAACGCTGCGACCTTGATCGCAGTCTCTTGTATTGACTTAATGACTTCTTAATTTAATTAATTTTTTCTTATATTTTAAATTCATTTTGTATTTTATTTAATTTTGTTTTTTCTTGCCCGCAGCACGGTGTTGTAAATAAAAGTGAAGATCTGGAAGATCATTTCATCAAGCAGAAGCTGTTGAAAAAGTGGACAGCTGATGTGCAGTACATGTTCTTCCCGATCAATCACAAACATAGTGCCGAAAATCCCGGATTTCACTGGACCTTTCTGGTATTTGATTGCGATACACAAGAGTGGTTTTATTATACTCTTTGGTTCCAGCTGACAAAAAAAGTAGTATATCAAAGCTTTACCAAAAGATGCAAGAATAATGGTGAGTTGAAGTTTAATATTTTGATTACTGGAAACTTGTATTTAATTTGATTAATACTAATTTTTATTCCTATTGACATTGCAGAAAGAAAGATTATTACAGATTTTTGAGATTGATTTCAATAAATTAATGAGAAAAATAAATATAAAATACGAAAAATGCCCCCAACAATCAAACAGGTATATAAATTTTTGACATCTCCTTACATTTTATATTTTCTACCTTTTTTTAGTACCAAAATCTAATTTCAATTAATGATTACTCTATGAAATTTCAGTGTTGATTGCGGTGTATATGTATGCAAGTACATGGAAAGTATAGCGTCTGGTAGTCCATCAGCTGTTGATACTGTTACGGATGCTCATGTACAGAGACTAAGAAGTGAGCTTGCATACATGATACTTGCAGATAGAGAGAAGAGTTGGGATAAAGAAACAGAAATGATACGAAGGATGACATTTCAAGACTGACAGTTGACAAATTATTGATATACCACAATTTTTTATTTTATAAATGTAAAAAAATAATTGCAATTGCAATTCATTAAATAATTATTTTGTTTTATTGATTTAATTTATGAACATTTCTATACATTTATTTATTATAAGTTCCATTGATTATTTCCAATTTACAGTTGTTACACCTTGGATTTTACTATTGCGTATTGATATTAGAAACAAACATGCGTTCAGCAATTATACTGCGACCAAAGTCGCATTAATGACCTGTTTGAGTTTTAGCATTTCCTTATACGGCGATACTTTAATCGAGACAGCGATAATGGTCGCAGTTACTTAATCATTTATCAGTTCCCAATGAAACTATGGTCTAAATCAATAATTAAGTTATTTCACCCGAATAAAATTTTAAAGTAAAGGTTGCGACTTTGGTCGCAGTTGCTGGTCACAGTCTTAATAATACAACAACACGGCGACCTTGGTCGCAGTTGCTGGCGGCAGTCTTAATCAACAATAACACTGCGACCTTGGTCGCAATGCATATTAATATAAAGGAAACACATACCTATTGTATTGCGACCTAAGTCGCAGACCATGTACTGCGACCCCTAGATTGCAATTGCTGACCATATTTATCAATAACAATACTACGACCTTGGTCGGAAATAACCATGTACACTGCGACCAAAAGACTCTGAGTACATTATATACAAAAAAATTAAACAATGTAGGAGAATTTGGAAGCAGTAAAACTTTAAAGTACAACTACTTACAAAATAATACAGTAGAAATCAAAGAATGAAAATAAATCTGATTATAATGAAACGCCAGTGGCAGACTGCGACATGAATCTCTCTACACTGTGCGACCCTGGTCGCACTTCATGAAAAAATTGAAGTCTTTGTTCCTTTAAGATGGAGGCAACCCAAACCTACTTCTTCTGCCATTAAAAAAGAAATAGTAAGAATTTTAAAGATACATCATTATAAAAAAACGATTAGCTAGTTTAATGTAAAACCAGTAACGGACAACCAGTCCTGTAATGGCCCAGCTCTTGGCAGTTACCACATCTTCGATGCTTAACTTTCTTCTGATATATAGAATCTTCAAAATCAGACTTAAGCCTGGATGCAGCTCTAGGCCTCCCCTTGGTTGGTACAGGACCAATTGGATCACGTATATTCAATTCTTCACCATCTCGCAAAACGACAACGGATCCACTGGAACCAACTGTAGTTTTAGGCTATGATGAATGATAATTTCCTGACATAGCTCTGTATTCACTAGTTTTTTTCTTCGGCAAAACTTTCCAAAACTGTCTCCAACTTTGAAAGATTTTCATCAGAATCAGCGACCATCTCAAGAATTGCATTAAATTTTGAACGTATTGTCCACAATCTAACCGTCCGTGGAGTGCCCTGACTGGGAAAAGGCTTCATGCAATTTTCGATTGCAACATTTTTGTAACGAGCATCCAACCTCCATCTCTGAAGTATATATGATTCTGGTATATGTGTAACGTGATTGCGCCACAAAATACACAGAATATGTCTACATAGGATACCCTCTGTTTCAAATAACGAGCAACTACAAGAAACATGAAGTTCCTCACGCTTATCATAACTGACCTTTTCCCAGCCGTCTTTTGATTCTGAAAAATTACCAACCAAATATATTGATCCAGGTTTGTCGTGTTCCACCTCTTCTGAAAATAGTGTCATTACAACTGCCCATTCCTTTTGGAACAACTGAAAAATCTTCGGTGTATACAACTTCGAAACCTGTATCTCATATGGATTGGATGTACAATTGGGCACAGAATTCAAACCCCTAAAATCTTGAAGAGATTCAGATGTACGACGGGAAGCGACAGCTTTATCATATTGGTGAACAAATTCCACTAGTTTAGTGTTTGAGTTAACAAAACCATCAAAGAAGGAATTAATACTCTCGGACCTCTGACTGGTTGTCATTCCAGCATAGAAAACATCCTTGAGATATGCATTAACCCAATGTCCACGGAGCCTGTACATCTTCATCAACCAACTGTCATCTTCTTCTTCTAACTGATATTTTTCATTCATCAGACGCCATCGTTCCTCACAAGTTCTTATATCGCGGGAGGTGTACCAAGCATGGAAATCGGAGACCATATCTTCTCCATACTTGTTTGACAATGGGATTTGTTGCTCGGCAATATGTTTCCGCACATGCCAGAAACAGTAACGGTGCCGAGAAGTTGGAAAACAATCTTGATGGCGTCACCAATCTGCGCATCCTGATCAGTAATAATAAGCTTCGGTTCAACTCCATGCATGCACTTGAGCCATTTTTGGAATAATCAAACAAAAGTATCCCTCTGCTCATCAGCAAGCAATGCACAGCCGAACAAAATTGACTGCCGGTGATGATTTACTCCAGTGAATGGAGCAAATGGCAAGCTCAAGTGATTAGTCCTGTATGTTGTGTTAAAAACGATCACATCACAGAACCTCAGATACGAGAAAATAGCTCTTCCATCAGCCCAAAAAATGCTTCTCAGTGTGCCCGCGTTATCGACTTCACTTGAAAAGAAGAATTCTGGATCGGTCTCGGCTTTCTCTTGAAAATATTTGATAATAGCAATAAACTCATGGCCGCAATTATTTCTATGTTGACGAGTGAAATCAATAACTTGTTGAGGCCTCACTTCTTCACAGCCTTCTCCGTGGCTCATTGCATTCACAACGCGGGAAATATTTGAAGGCCGCATTCCAACATCAACCAGATTGGTCATAATGCTTCTGCTAATTTTTGAACGATAATTCTGGTGAGAGTAATGGTGATGTACCTTATCCGGGCTTGACAATTCATGTGAATGAGTATCAACAAATTTTGTGATAACCCAATGTCTTTTGTCCAAAAAAAACGAAGACGGATATGCATCTCAGCAGGACAAGCTACTCTAGTGTTAACTCGACGATGCACTGTAAGCCCCTCTTGTCTTTTGTCACACAACTTCTTCAGACCTTCCTTATTGCAGCAAAATTTTCTGCAAATAATCTTACAAGGAGGCTTCCGTGACTTATCTGTACCTTTTCTTCTCACGCTAAAACCTCTATTCCTTGCAAAACAATTGTAGAAATTGTATGTTTCCATATCCGACAGGAACTGTTTCCCTATAAACTTATCTGAGCTTCCAGACATTTCTCCATGTGCATTCATGTCCTACAAAAAAACAATTACACGAATTAATGAATATAAATATTTTTTAGATATCACTGTAATATAAAATATAAGTTATATAAATGCGACCAAGGTCGCATAAGAGATGAAAACTATATTACTTCTTATCAAATACTGCGACCAAGGTCGCAGTTATTCGTATGAGAAGAAATCTATATTAATTCTTACTAAAGACTGCGACCTAAGTCGCAGTAAATAAAAATAAGATTTCACATACGACATGAAATCTATAATACTCCTTTATTGAAGACTGCGACCTAAGTCGCAGTTATCCTGTGTGAAGAAATCTATATTACTCCTTACTAAAGACTGCAACTTAAGTCGCAGTTATCCGTATGTGAAGAAATCTATATTACTCCTTACCAAAGACTGCGACTTAAGTCGCAGTTTCCCGTATGTGAAGAAATCTATATTACTCCTTACAAAAGACTGCGACTTAAGTCGCAGTTTTCCGTATGTGAAGAAATCTATATTACTCCTTACAAAAGACTGTGACCTAAGACGCATACCCAAAAAAAAAGATTTCACAGTCGGATACTATTTTCAAATAAGATTGCGACCGGATATTAAAACGGTCGCATTTCTGAAACTTTAAATCATTTGTTATAGGTCGCAGTACCTCATAGACTTAAAGAGAAAAATTCAATATTTAAGAAATTATTTTTAAAAAAATGAAACAATTAAAACCTGTTGATCGGCATGCAAAGATGTCAACCCTTCAAGATTTTCAATATTCTGAGAGAAAGTAGAACCAGATGCAATATCTTCCATATTTAGATCACCAGTAGACTGCTCGGACGTCGACATTTAATATTTTGGAGAAAAAATTGATCTGAAAAGATTTTATATTTTCAGAAAAAAGTTTAGCGCAGGCTGAAAAGGAGAAACTAGATCTTTCAAAAAGCGGTAAGGAAATAGGGGGAAAAGTAATTTATATAGAATAACCTAAAACCTATAAAGAGCGGCAAAAAATAATAATAAACAATAAGGAAGGTTACCGAAAGAGTTGCTTTTCATAAGGGGTATTTGGTAATTTAACTTCTTCCTAAAAGCGTGCCGCGAGTCAGTGAAGTGACAAATTGAGTCACGTCACCGCAGGCTGAGAGAGTACTCTCAGCCCGCAGGCTGATATACATTTTTCTGTATATATATATATATAGGGGTTACTGTACCTCAGCCGACGGCTGAGAGAGTTTCTCAGCCGGCGGTGACGTGGCTGAATATATGCCACATATCGACCGCAAAGTGTAGGCGCCAAAAAAATCAAAAAAAATCCTGCCTAAACAATCGTGAAACAAATTGACAAAAATACCCATTTTTACTTCTAAACTAGCATAAACTCATCCACAAACAAAATTTACCTACAGAATTTTCAGCTGAATATATCTACAGTTATAAAATTCTTAATTCTACTACAAACGAAACATGATATCGTTCAGCACTCCGAAGACAGACGCTGTCTTTTTTCACATGCCATATGTAACATAATTCTTACCATTTTACAAAGTTTGCGATCATATTCGCAATCATAGTATAATAAAACTTTCGAACATTGCGACCATCGTCGCAGAATTAATACAATATAACTTTCAATTTTATATGACGACTGCGGCACTAGTCGCAGTCATAGTATAACAAAAACTTTTTTCTATCACGTCTGCGACTCTAGTCGCATTCCTTTTTTATATCACGTCTGCGACCCTAGTCGCATTCCTTATTCCCATAAAAATAACAGACGAAACATGCTATCGTTCAGCAATGTGACCTCGTTCAGAACAGCGACCAAGGTCGCAATCTTTTTTCAGCTCTGCGACCAAAGTCACAATCTTTTTTTGCATGCCTTATGTAACAGATTTTTTATAAGTTTACAAAGTAGATTAGCACTGCGACCCGAGATCAGTTCGCGTATATCACATCTTATAAAAATACTATATTAATTACACTAAATTAAATGAAGTAATTAATATTCTATCTACCGTGATACAACAACAATCTCGAAAAAGGAGATGCACTAATATTAATCTCGATAAAGGAAAGATGAGCACCATACGTAATCTAAAGATATAAGGAAAACATTCTATAAAAAGTTAATTTGTACTTTACGTAGTAAAACTCTGGAAAAAAAGGAACTCTTCGGATTCTCCCGCCATAACTCTTCAATTAAATATTTAATTTTTTTTACCACTTCTTTCCATACTCAACCGTCACCTATAACAATTATTATTACTATTCATATTCTTTCACATTTTTTACCTTTATATAGTGCTTGTAACTAATATATTATCTCATATCTAAAACTATATTTTTGCTCTTTCTTTTCAATTTGATTTCAAAAACTTCCAGAAAACAATTCATTCTTGAATCATGTCTTCCCATCTTCTTCCTCTGAACACTCAGATTTCAACTTCAATCATTCCCCCACCGATCCTCTTTCTTCAGGGTATTCTAGTGAATCTGATACCAGTCTGGACTTCACTCCTTTTGACTATATCACTACATTAAATAATATTTTAACTGATCCTCCTCTTCATGAGGATGATGAAGTTTTCATGTGAGTTAGTGAGGAGGAAATTATTCCTCAGCCACTTGACAGAGACATGCTTGATGAAAGCATGTCCTCTGATACTGGAGGCTCGCTTTCTCGACACGGATCGGAGGAAGAGCTTGATAGAGACGATCCATTCTGGGAGTTTATCGATAAATAAAAAACCCTCAAAAACAGGAAGATAATGAGGAAATAAGTGATGAACAGGAAGACGAGGAGAATGAAGATGACGAATCTGCTTATGATGGTGATGACGCCGAGGATTAGTATTTCCTGATCTTCTGATATTCAACGTTATTTTGTCTTCTGTTGACAGGTTTTAATGCTCTTTTTTGTAAGGTCTCTTTCTGACCATATTATGTTATAAATAAAATTTACTTCTATCTGTAAAAAAATCTTTCATATTTTTAAAATACATATAAAGTATGCCGTATAGTTATTATTTCTGCATCTTATCTGCGATAATGGTCACAGTACTCATATAATAAATACATATGGACTGCGACCATGGTCGCTGTCCAGTCATAAAATAGTTTGATCGTTTGCATTCAATAAAGTTATAAACAGCTGCCATGGTCGCAGTCCAAAATTAAACTATATAAACAGATAATACTGCGAACATGATCGCAATCCTCTCAAATCAGTATATTTCACTATATATTTCACTGTATATTTTACTGTATATCACAAATTAGAAAACTGCGACTGCTGTTCTTAAACACTGCGACCATAGTCGCAGTCCTACTTCGCATGCAATAAGTAAAAAAAATCGTAGTTTATAGGCGGCTGAGACAACAGTTACAGTGAAGAGCAAACATATAAAACCATACGTAAATTGCGACTATAGTATCAGTCCTCAGTCACCGTTATTACATCTAACTTAGCAAAAAAATCATCCAAAAAAATGTTGTCGTGAGTACTGCGACCATAGTCGCAGTCCTTGATCGCATGCTATATGTAAAAAATAATTTAATAGTTCATAGGCGGCTCAGACAACAGTCACATTGAAGAACAAATATATAAAATAATACGTAAACTGCGATTATACTATCAGTTATTAGTCACCGTTATTACATTTAACCAAGCAAAAAAAAACGTCCACGACTTGCTCTCGTTAAGCACTGCGGTCATAGTCGCAGTCCTTGTCCGAATTCAATACGTAAAAAAAAATAATTATACATTACATGCGAAAAAAAGTAACTGCGACTACATTAAAAATCAATAAATTCAAATCAGATAACAAAAAATTAATAAAGAAGCATTCAAATTAGTTTCGTGATTTGATAAAAATTGGTGGCAGTTTAAAAAATAATAATAATTTTTACATTACATGCGGAAAAAGGTAAACCGCGACTATATTAAAAATCAGTAAATTTCAAATCAGATAACAAAAAAATTAATAAAGAAGCATTCAAATTAGTTTTATGATTTGATAAAAATTGGTGGCAGTTTGGCCGCAGTTATAAAAGATAATTGTGAAAATATTGACTAACGTCAGAAATATAAAAAAATAATAAACTATACAGATCCACTGTCTTTTAGCGCAGGGGTATTTAGAAATATAACTGTTTCAATAGGCGGGACGTCCTTTCTTGTGTGGCTAATAATGTGCCACATCACCGCAGGCTGAGAGGGTCTCTCAGCCGTCGGCTGATATACATTTTTCTCACACACACACACACACAAACACACACACACACACACACACACACACACACACACACACACATATAGGTTTGAAAGGAAGGCGGAGGCGGAGGGATGCGAAAGAGAGAGAGAGAGGGATCAAAGATAGAGCAAACTAAAGCACGCTTCAAATGTTTATTTATCTTCAAAGTAATTTACAAAGATAGAAATTTTATAAGAGGAAGAAGGTAGGCTCAGTACATGAGTAAGAGATTACAAGAGAAGAGGGAGAATTTTTGCTGATGCCTTCTTCCTAAGAGCCTTGCTCCTTTTATAGGCGAAGAGAGCCTAAAAACTTCATACCAGCTAAGGGAGGCATGATTACATTTTTTTTTCCTTTTTGGAAAGTAGGGCAGCATTCATGTTGATATTCCCTTTATGATGATATTCTCTTTACTTTATTCTCTTCACTTTATTAAGTGAGACAGATGGAATAAAAATGACAGCTCTCCGGGCTCAATCAGCTTTGTTTGCAAGTGTAGCGAGATTCGCTCTGATCTGATGATGAATTGGCCGGTGTGTGGCAAGATTCCTTCTTATCAAGAGGTAAAGTTGCGGAACTGTGGCGAGATTCCTTCTTATCTGGTGGTTGATTGGATGATGGCATTGCCTCCGTCAGTGGATGTAGCATTATTGGAGATGGCGTCATGGCATGAGTCATTGATTCTTGGTCTTCTTCATCAATTGACGGATATATTCATCAATATATTCTTCAATATTTGGATCTTGAGCATCTGGTGGAATTTCCTCATCTGAGTCTTTATTGAGATCCTTCTCTAATTCTTCTATAGATTTAGTGAATATCTTGGAAGAATATAAAGATATAATGTCTTGATCAAAAGTTTGCTCCAACTGGGCTTGCATGTATTGTAAACACCTTTTTTTTAATTGTTTCAGTCATCATCGGATATTTTCGTTGCAGAGAATTTTTAACTTGAGAAGTGGATTTTCTTCTCGAAATTCCTTTTGAAGTTTGTTTTCAGGCAAAATATTATTTTGCTTAATCTTGTCTTTTATTTTAGCCAATTTGACCTGCTCATCAATTTTGTTGCACCATTTAATCAAGAATTTTTTGAAGATAATTGGAATATTATTTTCATTCACTTCACCCTTAATTGTCCATTTAAAGATGTAAGAGATTTCATTCTAGACAAAGAAGTATAAAGTACTTTTTCCGGAAAGAAGATTGGAGTCGGTAGTAGAAAATGAGGATGAGAGTCAACCCAAAGGGGAAAGTGGTGTTGAAGAGAAGAAGGTAAAATTGGAAGTTCAGCATCAAGTTTAAACCACCATTGAATGAACTAAGAGGGTATTTCTTTTGATAAGATATTTGGACAAATTCTGATGAACCAAGAATACTTTCGCCTTGAATTTTCATAATAGAACATATTTTGGAAGGCAAAAAAATATAGTCCCAGTAATTGAAAGAAATTTGTCTTTCGCCAAGCTTCATTAGCCTGGCTCTATTTGGATGTAAACCCAAGTTTGAGGTGAGAGAATTTCTCGAATAATGATTTTACTGAAATTGATTTCAGATTTGTCAAGAGGATTGTAGAAGTGCTCAACTTCTATAGATTTAGTGACCATTAGTATGGCTTCAAGAACATTTCTAGATCTCCCTTCCACTGTGAGATAATAAGAATTTTAAGATATTTATGGAGTAATTCCCATGAATCATTTATTTTAGGAATATCATTCCTTTCAAGAATTATAATTAACTCTAAAATATTTTTCTGATAGAACACTGCTTCAACTTCAAGAATTTTTTAAAAGTTAAAGTTTTGGATTTTTGATATTGGTGGGAAGATTCTTCCCTATCAGGAATATTTCCCGATGAAGATGATGAGAAATTAGGAGAATTAGGTGTTATTAAAGGCCTCCTCGTATTAGGCTTGGATAGGACAAGTCAGGGAATTTTGCCTCTTCCACGCCCTCGACCTCTGCCTGCACTAAAGTCCTGCATTAGACTGTAAAAATTCACGGGTTAAGTAATCAGGTAGAGAATTATCTCGACCTTTAATGCATTCAATATCAAAATTAAATATAGATAATTCAGCTTACCATCTAGCAAAAATTTGCTTTGAAACTAAGTTTTTAACATCCTTTTCTATAATAGATTTAGCAGAGCTGTTGTCAATTCTTAATAAGAATTTTTTATTAAGCAGATCATCTTGAAATTTATATATACATTTTATTATGGTAAGAAGTTCCTTTTTAATTATTGAATAATTATATTGAGTTGGATTTCATTTACCAGAATGGTACCTGACTAATTCTTCTAATTTTTTATTTGGGTTTAATTGTTTGAGGATTCCTCCAAACCCAATATTGCTAGCATCAATCTCTACTATCTTAAACCAGTCAGGATTAGCAAGATGTTGACAAGGTAGATTTTTTAACCTTTTATTTTATTCTTTTTACTACTTCAGTATGTTCTTTAGATCAAGGTTTAGCATTTTTTCGTAGCCTATCATACAAGATTTTTGTATCTTTACCTAAGTCTTTATAGTAGTTAGCTACATAGTTTAGTGCCTCTAAGAATCTTTGCAGTTGCTTTGTATCAGTTATTTCATCTGAAAATTTGGAGGCGAATTCAATGCTTCTATTTATTGGAAATTATAGTTCCATTGATAATAGTATGCCCTAGAAATCTTATCTCTTGTTGAAATAGTTTCATTTTTGGGGCAGATATTACTAGACCATTTTTTATGACAAGGTATTTAAATATATTTAAATATTTAAAATGCTCATCTAAAGTATTAGAAAATATTAATATATCATCAATATAAGACAATATAAAGTTAGTGTATTTCATAAATATGTCATTCATTATATTTTGAAATTTTGATAGAGCATTTTTCAATCCAAAGGGTTTCCATTTGTAATGACCAAATAGAACAATAAAAGCAGTTTTATATTTATCCTGCTCACTTATTTGAATTTGCCAGTAATCAGATTTCAAATCAAATTTAGAAAATATTTTAGCATTTACTATTCAGTTTAATAAGTCTCTTTTACTGGTAATTGGATATCTGATCCATTTTAACACTTTATTAAGTGGTTTATAATTATTACTAATCTTGGAACGCCTCATTCCTTATCAGCTGCATTATTAACATAAAAAGCGGTGCAGCTTCAAGGAGAATATGATTTTCTGATTAAATTTTTATTTAAGAGATCATTAATCTCTTTTAATAAAGTTCTAAGTATTCTTTATTCATCTAACAAGGTCATGCCTTAGTACGAATATCTTTCTCATTAAAAGATTCTTCATAGGGTAAAGAAACAATATGTTTTTTACTTTCCCAAAAGGCATTAGGTAGATTGCCGTATGTTTGTAACTTAAAGTTTTCTTCAACTTGTTTAATTTTTATTGAATTTGACTAGATTGTAAATGTTTTGTTATGTTTGTCTTAACAATTTCTTCTTTAAGAAAATTAATTTGATTTTCTTTTAGATAAATTTCTTTAACTTCATTTAGAAGGTTTACTATATGATTAGTTATAAATTCAAAGGTTATAGTTTGCCCTTTATAGTAAGTAACTATGCCTTTCTCATTGTTTGACGGGCATAAGTCTTCCTAAGAAAGGAGTGTCTAGTATGACATATTGTGATATTTCTTTTACTATTAGAAAGTGTAAAGGGATACAGACTTTATCTTTACAAACATTTACATCAGTAACTTTATATGGGGTAGTTAGTACTTTATTATTAGCAGCACTTAAAGTTTATGTAGTGTATTCACAGTATTTCAGAGGTATTAACCCTTCTTGTATACAATAAAGATCAGCACCACTATCAAAAAGTGCTATTAAGTCTTGTATATAGAATTCATTGTTGATAAGTAAGTTGATCTTTATAAACTATTTTTGAGTTATTATCAAATCCATTGTTTGTAAGAATTGATTCGTTTGATTAAGAGATTCATGCTTAGTTGCTTCCTCCTCTTCATTTAGTTCTTCAATCTTATTGTCTTTATTCTGTTCTAACTTAGTTAGTCTAAAATCTAGAGTTTCATTTTCTTTTCTTAAAGTCTTTATTTTTATTTTAATGTATTAATTTCGTGATGTAATTCTTGAATAGTCAATGGTTTTTTCTCTTTAAGTTTATATCTTTCTAGAATTTCAGAAAGTCTGTAAATATTATCTATTCTAGGATGTTTTTCTTTTTCTTTATTAGTGACTTTAACTCTATTATTTTACTTTTCATTATTGTATCCATTTCATTGTTCATTACATAGTCTAATAAATTTTTCTTGTTATCATTGTTAGGACATAGAGTCCATTCATTTCTACTATAAACTTGTAATAATTTAATTGATCGAGTGTACAACATTAACCATCGCATTTATGGCCATTATCTTCTCCAGAAGAGGTAAAAGATTGGTCCTCTTCAGTAGTAAAGTCTTGATCAGAATTAATCATTATTTTAATAGTATTCTTCTAAGACCTTCATCTTCAATTTTTTCAATTTTCTTTTAGTATAACATCTATTGGCATAATGGCCTATTTTGCCACATTTATAACATTTTATATTTTTTTTTGTTTCTGCCTTTTATTTTTACATTATCTTTTCTATGAACGGTTCTTTTTGTTCTTTATTTTATTTTTTTTATATGTCTTATATCTTTTATTGATTTGGGTAGAGTCTTTATATCTTTTCTTAAGATTCTTAACATTCTTATATTTAGGAGGTTTTGGTCCATCTATGACAATTTGGCTACAAAATTATCTTAATTGTTTTCTTTCAGAAAGTCTCTGGACCTTTAATTGATGTCTTAATTTTAAATCATTACATACGGCTAGAACTTCTTGGATACACGTTTATTAGATTTCCATAAGTATAATTATGATATGGTATTGTACCATTATTTTTGTCTCTGAGAGTTTTCCTAACTCTCTCAGTAAAGAGATTTAGTAGACCATCAATTAATTTGATTTAGTAGACCATCAATTAATTTGGATTTTCAATGTACATATCAGCATCATTAAGTAGCATTACCCTAATTTAAAAAGTATCTTTATACCATCTAAAATGAGTTAAAGTTGGACATTTTAAATTTTGTAGGAGAGTTCTATTCTTCTCTCCATGGTTTGTCACTCCTCTAGTGAAGTGTTCTAAAATAGTCATAATTAATGTATATACCGCACTTGAGTTGGTGTATTGTTTTCTATATTAATGGAATTAAATATTTCTAATCTCTGTTCCGGGGTGATATTTTTAGCTCTTCAAAATGTCAGTAAAACTATAAGTAATAAAATTAGCTATATCTTTGTCAGAATTATTGTTCTGCTTACAGACAGTAGCATAAATCATCATTCTATGTAATTGATCGTGGATTATCTTTTCAGAAGCACCATCAATATTTCATTCGTAGATGGAATTTTCATGATAAGTATTTTGAACTAGATCATCATTTTCTTCAAATAAAATATCCATTGGGTTGATCTTTTATAATAATATTTGTTAGCCCTTCTTCTAGGCTTGAAATCTAATTTATTAATTTCACTAGGTTTCATACTTTCTTGAAAAGTGTCTTCTTTATATGTTATTTGATTTAAATAGAGTTCATCTTCATTTGATATATGTTCTTCAGGTTCATCTAGCTCTTCATCTATTTCTTGATCGGAGTCAGATGAATTTCCCTGAATGGTATTTAAATTTGCCTTTTTCAATTGTTTTATTAAAGAAGTAATTTCTTTCTTTTGAGAATGAAGTTTAAATCCGGTCACTTCTGGAGGTGATTTTATAGGGACATAGTTTGTTTTTTCTTCCTTTTTTATTAAAGGGGTTTCTAATTGAGCAACTTGATTTAATTTATTTATTAGTATTTCTATGACAGATTCTATTCTGATTAATTGTTGCCCTAAAACTTGAACATAAACATTTGTATAATTATTTTGCTTAATTACTTTCTTTAATTCTTTTATTACTTCTTCCTTGAGTTCAAGTAAAACCTTAATTAAGGCTGCTGCTTCAGTATAATCTGAGGCAGTAGTAGTTTTATGGTTTCTCTTGAGGGATATAGTGCATTTATTTTCTTACCATTAATGGTAGCCTAAGATTTATAGTGTTCTTCAAGAACATTGAGTTTATTAATTTCATCATTTATATATGTTTCTATAAACTATTCTGAGAAAAGTCTTAATTTATCTATTCGAGTAAGATGTTTATAATATTCGTCTTTATAATAGTATCTCTTTTCAATAGGAAAAGTTTTCTCAAACCATTGTTTGAAATGAATATCTATATTATATTCGAAATTTAAATATATTCTTGGTAAGCTTCCGAATGAAAAATCTATTAGATATTAAAATTCATATTTGACTGTGTAGGAGAAGCTGGATTAAGCTTCTCGTAAATTGGATGAGTTATTGAGGAATTAGAAATTTTTATTCCTTGTACTTCAAATTCTCTGTCTCTTCTATTTTCAAATATTAAATCTTGATCTCTTCCATTACTATTGAAAGTTCTATCTGATTGATTTTCAAAGTTATAATTTCTTGAACTAGAGATTCTACTTATTAATTTTAGATTAAATTTAACTTCTACTTCTCCATCTTGGTCTGAATTATTTGATCTAAGTCTGTTTCTATAACAGGTCTAGGAGGAATGGAAAAAATTAGTAACCAATTTTGTGAAAAATTTATTTCTTCTCATTTTAAGATTCTATTAGTAGCTATATTAGATGATAATAAATTTGTTTCAACCAGAGTTGTTTTTTCTGCTTTAGTTATTTGTTTAGTTTTAGGTGCTAATGTATTGAGAACTTTATAGTGAATTCTGAATATTACTGTGATCGTTTCAGATCCAGGCATAAAATTATATCCATGAGTACTAAAAGTAACTGCCTCTAATATATTTGGATCTGTCAAAGATAGACTTAAATTTGGATAGACAATAAAATAAACTGGGCCATGACAAAGGCTAGTTTGCATTACTCCCATTAGAGACTGAATATAGTCTAGACATCTAGCGTCTCTTAGTGAGGTTAATAGTGATGCATTTAACCCTTGAAGTGTTAAAGATTTTAAGGCTATTTGAATCAGCCCGATATGAATAAAATTATATTTATTGATGAAGGATAGTAAGTCTTCTTCATTTAATAATTTTATTGATTGTTCATTGTTATCTACTTGAATTGTTTTTTTCATAATTTTTATTGCTACGGAAAATTTAAAATCAAACAATCCTATATTGTAAATTTCTTTAGCTGGTACTTTAGGGATAGACCATTTATTAAGGCCTTCTATTTCTATAGGATATTCTATTAAATTAGAATTCTTAACTGATTTATATTTAATTAAATTTCTTAAAGTAGAACCTCTTAGATCCATTGGGAGGCTTCGAGTGAAACTATCATGCACTCTTTTCTATATAACTAGTCACTAAGATAACTTGTCTTTATTTTAGACTAAGTTTAGATTACCTAATGTACCTTTTAGTCTATAAAACCTAGCACGACTGTCAACGATTTACGGAAACTAAAAGCCATCTCGGCAGCAACAGATCCTACGCGACTTAGATGTCATTCCACTAGGTGTAAGCCAGACCGCATAATACCTAGGCATTTAACCATAATCTAAATTAAAAACAAGTTAACAAAGTAACCAATTACATGAGAAGGGTAAATAATAGAGTACCTTAGTCAGCCATTAATTCGCTCTGATACCAAGAAGGCGGAGACGGAAGGATGCGAAGAAAGAGAGAGGAATCAGAGAGAGAGCAAACCAAAGCACGCTTCAAACTTAAACCTTGACTTCAAAATTGTACAAATGCCAACAAAAAGTAACTAATTATAAAAAAAATCCTTAAATTTAATAGAATACATATCTGTCCAGAAACCTGAATTGGATATTTTTCACTTAGAATAGAATTCTCAATCTTCGCAATTAAAGTCTTCTTATTAAAACATACTAGTAGCAATCAAACAATCACTATATTTTATTTTATTTTATTCCTCGATGAGAAGTGGACAAGGGATTGCAATGAAAACTTAAGCATTAAAGCATCCAAATAATCAATAAACATGGGGTGGAAACTTCCTATGTTGTGCATTTCTCGAATTATCTCTCACAGCATAGTGTCAATTCATTCTTAATCCCACTTCATTTTCTGGAAATCAGAGAACCCAAAAGATCCCAAGAGGCAATTGTTAGACTTATTATGTTTTTAAAGTCTAATTTAATTTAGGCCTCATCAAGTCAATTGGATATTTGTACCCGCCCACTTAACCTATGTTGTTTAACTCAATAAAGAATTGATTAAACCTAAATGGTTTGGTCTACACACGTTTTCAATTACACTTAGCCATGAGTGTATTTAAATTAAAATGTGGGACTCATCTACACGTGTGGAACTCGTGTTATAAATTAAGGGCCTAGATCTATGATTAGTTGAATTCGGGTTTCTTGATGCTATATATATCATGGGTAGGGTTCCCTCTCCACAACAATAATCATCTCTCTCTTGGAGGCCTCTCATCTCCTCTAAGAATAAAGAAGAGAACTTGGTGGCTGGAGAGAAGAATTCTCTCCCTCAACTCTGGTGTCCTCGAGATCGTGCAATCTTTGGCATCACATGATGGAATCAGGTATGTCTAAACCCTCCCTATGCATGTATGAGATCTTGTATGGAATAAAATTAGATCTCACAATTGATTGATATCAGAGCCACCTCTTTATCCGATCAAATGGATCTACGGAAATTTCGATCTCGATATATGAATACCATGAATAATTCTTCCCTTGATTCAATAAATATTTTTTTGTCTCATATATTGAGTTAAAGTTTAAAGAGATGATTTTTTAACATGTATATATTTTTTATAAAATTTAATATGTGTGATATTCTAGATTTAATTTAAAAAAACGAACGAACAAACAAAATATGTACATGTGTTGCATGCAAGCAACGCATGCAGCACACGATATTTTGTTTGCAACTGAAAAAAAAAATTATCAAGCCCTCTGTTTGCCTGCATGCATTGCCTGCATGCACGCAGGGGCATGTATGTAGGCACACGCCTACATGCATGGGCACCATGGTAGCGGAAAAAAAAAAGTTCATTTGATTTTGGGTTTCTTAATTAAGGGGATTATGAGATTAGTTAGAGGTAAAAATTTGGAGACATAATTTTAATTTAATAAGGAAACTACTCCTAATTAATCTCATATAAAGTTTAAATTTAAATTCTTGAGATTATTTTAGGTTTTAGAGTTGAGATAGAATTCTAGTCTATTAGGGAAATTTTGTGACAGAATTCTAATCAAATAAAGAAACTTAATCCCAATTAATCTCGCATTAAATTTATTGAGTTTTATCCAGTTCTGTGAACCCGACCTAATAAGAAAGGAAATCAATAACTTAACCATTACGGGTCGGGTCTGATTCAGACCCGATAAGCACTGCAGACCGTTATGTCAATAGCAACTTTAATTAGTCGTTACGGGCTCATCCGACTTCTGTTTTGGGCATGTAAATAGCCGTTTCAAAGCTCTTGACGAGCACTACATTATTACAGGTACAAGCCATGATAAAATAGTAGTTAGTTGACATAAAAAAGGCATTAAAGTATTTGTTTACCATGGTTATGTGTACCCTTATATGCTTCCGCTTCATCAATATTTATATTATTGTTTATATTGTTCTAACATGATGAATATTGATGTTTGTTACAGTAGATAACACATAGATAAAGATATATACATGTTTAAGTTAAAGAATTTATAAAAGAGTTTATTTAATTTCGTATGTAGTTCATGTGGATAATAGCCGGCCCAAAGGAAGAGTATTGTTTGACCGAATTATGTACGGCTTTGGATACTTTATATGAGTAATGCAAGTGGGAGAATCTTGGTATGTGATAATCGGCCCAAAGGAAGGTTGTCACACTATAGGCCCATATTGCATTACCCTTATTAATTAGTCCGATGGCGGAACAAGAATCCAGATGCGTAAATTTGTGTGGCCCATGCGTGTGGCAATCGGCCCAAAGGAAGGTTGTCATTATGGCCGGGTCATTATATATATTATATGGTCAATATAGATTACTTAAACTTTGGAACTAATCCTATAAAGTGACAGTCGGCCCAAAGGAAGGTTGTTCTCTTACATAGGACTTAGACTTTAGGGTATATATATTGGGCCAGTACAGTGTTGGCATGTAGAGAGACAGCTTGTTTTGAAAGTTTAGCCGGCAGCTCTATCGGTTAAACTGGTTGCATTTTTTGAAATTCATTTTTTATGGCTATTATAGTAGAATTTTGTTAAATGCAATGTTTATGTTAAATTGATGAGAAATTGTATACTTATGTAGTTTAAATTGAATGGTATAAACTTTAAGAAGTGGTAAGACCACGTTAAAGATCGTTCTTGGATTCATAGACTTAGACTACACCTTAAAGACTGATGGACCTGTACTATCACTAACAAAAGTTCAGTACAGAAAAGACCAATTATCGTAAGTGGGAGAGGTCTCATAGGATGTGTCTAATGGTCATAAAGTATACTATTCCTATAACTATTAGGGGTTCTATGCCTAATAAAGTCAGTGCTAAAAGTTTTTCAGCTGAAGTAGCTGACCGATTTATTAAATCGGATAAAGTTGATGCTAGCATGCATTTTAGCAAGTTGATAAATATGCGTTACAACGCAAAGAAAATATAAGGGAGTACATTATGAAAATGTCTAATCTTATTTCTAAACTAAAGGCACTTAAATTGGAACTCTCTGAAGAGATTCTAGTGCACTTCATTCTAATCGCTATTTCTTATAAAGTATAACCTTTTCAAGATTATTTATAATGTTCAAAGAAAAAAGTGGTATTGAGCTCATTAATCACTGTGTCCGGAAAGAAAAGAGTTCAAAAAAAGAAAAGACCGAAAGTGCTCACTTAGCATCCAGGATAAACTTTTAATAAGAAAAGAAAAGGTGAAACTAAAGGGAGGAACATAAACACCACTATAGTAGCTGATCCTAAGTGGCAAAAGTGCAGAAAAAGTAGCCTAAGGTCATTGCATGCTTCTCCTATAAGAAAGTAAGCCACCTCAAGTAGGAACGCATAAAGTATCAAAAATGTATATTTAGCACGTATATCTCATATTTATGTTTGTTCTGAGATTAATTTAACTTTAGTGCTACTTCATAAATGGTAGATAGATAATTCACATAAGCGATTCAATGCGGAACTTCAAAACCCAAAGGAGGCCCGACCCAGCTGAGCGATACGTATACGTGGGTGATGAAAATAAGTTGCAATTAAAGCTGTTGGAGTTTTGGGCTTAAATTAGATTCTGATTTTTTGTTTTAGATTTGGATGAGACTTTATATGTACCGTCCTTTTAGTCGGAATCATATTTCTATTTCATTTGTTAGACAGATCTAGTTTTACTGTCACTCTTGATAATGAAATGCTTAGTCTACTTTTCAAATCTAAAGTTGCTGGTACTAGAATTCTGATTGATGGCTATATAAATTGAAACTTCATGCTTTATATACTGAATCTCTATATGTGAATAGCTTAGGCATTAAGCGAACATTAATTAAAGAAATATTAGGAAGTTGGTACTAAGCAGAGTTCATGATGTCTTAGATTTGGTGTATATAGACATTTGTGGTCCATTCCCTACAGCTTCTTAGAATGGTCATGAATATGTCATCTTTTTTACAGACAATTACTCTCGTTATGGGTACCTATACTTATTCCATGAGAAATCCCAATCACTGAACATGTTTAAAGCTGTTAGATCTGATCGTGATGGTGAGTACTATGACAGATACGACGGAGCAGGTAAATGTCCAGAATTATTTGTCAATTTCTGAAAGAGTGTGGCATTGTCGTTTAGTACACCATGTCAGGGACACCTCGTTAAAATGTTATTGCTGAGAGATAAAATCACACACTAAAGGACATGGTTAGGAGTATGATACCTCACACTACTCTACCAGATGTAAGTTCACCTAGAGGGGGGTGAATAGGTGATGGCTAATCTAATGGTCACTTATGAACAAATAATGCGGAATTAAAACTAAGATGACCAAATAAAACTTCTTTTAATTAAACACTTATGTATAACACAAGAGTGTTGCCGAATTCCCCTTGCGAGGCTCTGGACAAGCTCCTCTAGATTCCCCTTGAATGGGTTGAGGTGCCGCGTTGGCTCTCTTGGTTGAATACTAGTGTTAACAACAATCTCAAGCAAGTATAGCAAATATGAGCACAAGTGAATATCATGCATATAAAGATAGACAATAATTGAATGCAAGATATAAATAAGAGACAAGAGAGAGAGAGAGAGAGAGCAATCGCAAACACAAGGGTATGTTTCGAGGTTCGAGCACACTTGCTCTACATCCCCGCCTTCGACACACGAAGGATTTCCACTATGCAAGATCCCAATGGATCTCTCCCCGGTGCCGCAACACCTACAAGCCCTTGGACTCTCTAGTCCCTTACACACCACAAGCCCACCGGCTCGTCGAGGCCGCACCTCAAGCTACAAGAGTTCGCACCCGAACCCTAAACAACCACGAGCACACTTGCCCGTCTCCTCAAAGTACAAGATGAAATCTTGGTGATCTAAACACTTGATCACCTACAAAAACTCTCACTACAACACCTATAGGATGAATAGCTCAATGGATGCTCAAGTGTTTGTGTGAGAAAGTAAGGAAAGAAAGCTATGGAGGAAAACTCAAAGAATCACTTTTTACACTCTCTTGATAAAACTCCCTTTAAGATGGGAAGTATTTGCTCTCTATTTTGTGGAGAAAACTCTTCTCAAAGTATCAGAAAAACAGGCTCAAGAAGTCTCCAAAATCTTGTATTGAAAATAATGACAAAACCCCAATTTATAGGCTGCCAGAAACCTAGCCGTTGGGTTCTGTCAGTACAGTCGGTCGACCGGGTCGTCGACCGCCAACGGTCAAAAATCCGACCGTTGGGGCTCTGCGGTCGACCGGCCCGGTCGACCGAATCTACCCGTGAGCACCGCAGTCTCCAGCGGTCGACCGTCCCGGTCGACCGGCCACTGTGCTGCCAGACGTGCACAAGTCTGTGCACGTCGGTCGACCGCGAGATCGACCGGCCATGGAGCGGTCGACCGACTCGGTCGACCGGAAAGGCCTGTCAGCCAGTTCCAGGTCTGCACAGTTACGGGATTTGAAAATAGGTCTTTTCACTCAATAAAAATCCCATAAATTCACAGTAAATCTAAAAAATAGTTTTAATCATAATAAAAACTGTTTTTCTAAAAATATGTTTTTTCTAAAACTTGTTTTTCCATAACTTCACAAAATACAAAAACAGGATATTTGAGTTCATTTAAAGTATAGTGTGTATGGATATGATCCACTACACAATCATAATGATATATCTATGTTTTTGTCATTAAGCATATAACGCCCCGATTCCACGGATACGGGGACGTCACTGCAACGTATATACGTAAGTCCGAATTACCTTCCCGTATATACGCTAAGCATCAGTACAGACAAGAATCAGAGTACGGAAGCAAATGGTGCATTATACATTCCAACACATATATACAATTACAGAATTATCACCAGAGTGATTACAATATTACATGAATATCATATCACTAATATGCGCAAATGCGGGAATACAAGCAGATGTACAAGAGTAAAACAGCATAAAGGTACTCACGAGTTTAAAAAGGAAAACTCGAGAGACTCACAGGGGGCCTGGAAGGATGTGGCTCAGGACGGTCGGCTGGAGATCCACGCTACTGCTGCGTTACTCTGAACACACGCTCCTAGCTCCAAGACCTGGACGTGAGAATCCAGGGGAGTCAAATATACTCCCCAGGCGAGTGTAGAAGCAAAACCAAGTGGTGAAGCAGGGTGAGCACAATAATGCATATATCAAGTAGGAAATACTCAGGAGGCAGATAGGATAGAGCAAGTAAGAATAGACATGGCATGAGAATCATAAAACAGGAAATCCGAATAAAACCAATCCGAGCTACCAGGTAGTTATGACATAATACTCATAAAACATGAAATCCGATATAAAGTCTGGGAAAAGCAAATACGGTAAGGCACATCACGGATTCATAGCTATTTAAGATGCAGGCTTTGGTATGCGTCCCATTCCACATACCTCTACTTACAACTTAAAGAGCCGGTTATTATGACACTTTATTATTACTCGTCTTACCCATATATCTAGGTATGTGTCTCGGTGTACGGCCAACTCACATACATCCATATATAAGCAAGTCGAGGTTGTTATTGGAAACAGCGGGGGTATCAACGAACTATGTTTACAGTGGGTCCCGTGCATGCCCGGGACCACGGTCCAGGATTGTTCCGTTGCATGGAAACGGAAGCCAGCCGCAAGGCTAAACAGGAGGGACTTATGTATGCCCTTATCAATCAGGAATAAGGGAGCCAGCTCTCCCCTCGGTCCCCTGGAGTACCACAGGTCGGACCGGATATATAGTGCACAACCTAATGCCACTGTAAACACGAACACATATCGATATCCGCATGTTTCCCCCGACCCAATACAAGTTGGTCATTTTTAGGATTCATTAGTTTAATTATCACTTTACGGGAAAAACAGGAAATAGACATGATCAGGAATAAGGAGTACATAAGTACTATATAGTCAGGTCTCTGTATGTAAAGCAGGAAAACAGGTCACTGATCATGACACAGAATCATAAGTCAAGGTCCCCGTAAAGATGATAATCACAAGTCAAGTCATCATGCTGGGTGTCAAGTGATAGCATGACAGAGTGGTGATATTTAGTAAACAACCAAACATATCAAGAATGGATAGTAGTCAGGTAAGTCATGACATAATAAAAGGGTCTTGCCAAATAGTGGCATGGCAGGTGGTTAGATGATAACACAGTTGCCAAGTGATATACATATGATAAATGGTAGCACATACTGACAGGTCTAAAATAATGCCAAGTGGTAATGTAAAAGCAATGGTCCCAAGTCCAACAAGTCCAACGACCACGAAGGGTCGGCCACGCATAGCATAAAGCAATAAAAGATATAAAGCATGAAATACAATACATGAAGACTAGAGTAAGAATACTATCATAATCAATGGAATGGTAAAGAAAGAGGGTAGCGAGTGAGAACACTCGCCTGAGTCACCAATATACCGAAATATCCGAAATCCACGGAAGCTTGGGATGCGCCACAAAACCTGATATAAATATGTAGAGTGAAGAGGAGAGAGAAAGAGAGAAGGGAAGATGATGTAATACCTATACATGATATAAGTCTAGAGGGTAAGGTTCATGCTCAAGAAAGGAATCAACTAAGACAGATATCCAAAGTTAGTCGACTAGGGTGGAATAGTAGTCGACTAATAGTGGAGCTAGTCGACTAGGAAAATGGGGTAGTCGACTAATACTGTGGTCCAGAGAGTTGGATGTCTGATTCAGGAAAAGTTAGTCGACTGGATGAATTGAGTAGTCGACTAACAGACATGACAAGTCGACTAACAGTTATGTTAAGTCGACTAAATCTGTGTAACAGAAAGTTGGGTTTCTGGTTCAGGAAGGGATTAGTCGACTAGGTTAAAAATGTAGTCGACTAGGGGTCTCTAGTCGGCTAGGGAAATAAGTAAGTAGACTAAAACTGTGATTCCGAGAACTGGTTTCACAGGACATGGTAGATTAGTCGACTAATAGTTAGGTCTAGTCGACTGATCGACTGGAAACAGCAAACAGAACAGATTTTCTAGGGTTTGTGTTTGATGGTCAAATAATCATGGATTGAAGACATAATTTGTACAAGATATGAATACTTAAACATGCTAAGAATTAACCAAGTCTAGGTGATTGAAATTACTTACCAAAAAGGAGTACAAGTGAAGGAGTGATGGAGGTAGTGTTGGAAGTTGTTGATGAAGAAGAAGGTGGTCAGGTGATATACATGTGTTAAAAGGAAGCATACAACTAATAAGTCCGAAGCAATGACAAGTAGTAACATGGAAGTGACTCAAAGTCCAACGACCGCGAAGGGTCGGCCACGCAAGGTATATGATAAAGAAGCAAGCATATCAGAAATCAAGAATACAACGACCACGAAGGGTCTGCCACGCATAGTATGAAAGCAGTAAAAGATATATGGAATAAAGTATATGAAAACATGAAGCGAAATACTTATCGTCCCGACGAAACGGGGACTCAAATAAAGAATGGCGAGACTACTCGCCTAAATCACCGGAAAGCCGAAAAGTCCGAAATCCATGGAACTCGCGCACGCGCCATAAAATAATAATATATATAGAGAGAAAGTGAAGAGAGAGAAAGAGAGAGAAATCTAGAGAGAGAAAGGGAGATTTCTAGAGAGAGAAAGAGATGATGAGAGAGAGAGAGAATCAGGAGAGAGAGAGGGTGCGGTTGAGAGGGAGAGAGAGAGAGCTAGAGTGAGAAAGAGAGGAGAGAGAAAGAGAGAGGAGAGAGAAACAGTGAGAGAGAGAGAGAAAGAAGGGGGGCTGCTGCCCCCCTCCCGCACACACAGTGCCCCCCCCATTGGGGGCACTCGGCCCTGGCCGCCGGCCAGACGGCGGCGCCGGGCGGCGCCGGCCGCCGGCAGAGAAGAGGGGGCAGCGCCCCCTCAACAGAGAAGGGAGGGGGCTGTGCCCCTCCAGCAGAGAAAGAGGGGGGCCTTGCCCCCCTCAACACAGGCACAGGGGCCCAGGCGGGCCCCTGGCCGCCCACGGCCGCCGGCAGGGCGCCGGCGGCGCCCGGACTGGGGTGGCGCCGGCCACCCCAACGAGAAGAAGGAGGGGGCTGCTGCCCCCTCCACAACTGCGCACAGGGGGCCTCAGGCCCCCTGGTCGCGCCCAAGGCCGCCGGCCTTACGCCGGCGGCGGTCTGCCCTCGCCGGGCAGCGCCGGTGGAGAGGGGAGCCGGCGATGGAGGTGGTGGCCGGATCCGGGGAGGAAGAGAGGAAGAAAATGAAAAAGGAAAGAAAAGGAAAGAAAAGAAAAAGAGAGAAAGAGGAAGGAGATGGCCGGGGCTTTGGGGTCTTCGCCGGCGTCGTGGTGGCCGGAGGCGCCGCGTGGGCTTGGTTGGGTGTCGCCCACGCAGGAGAGGAAGAAGAAGAAGAAGAAGAAGAAAAAGGGAAGAAGGAAAAAGAGAAAGAAAAAGAAAAAAGAAAGAAAAGAAAAAGAAAAAGAGAGAGAGAGATTGATGGATGGGAGAGGGGGTGGTGTCACCCCACGTGGAGGGGAGTAGGTGGAGTTGGTGAGAAAAAGGAAGGAAAAGAAAGGAAAAGAAAGAAAGAAAGATTCAAAAAATAATAATATAATAATAAGGTTGGAAAATCGACTGTTCCCGAAAAATCCCCAAAAATACCCGGAGGTAGAAAACGTCATCCTGATGAATAATATGAAATCGGTTTTCAGAAATAAAATCTCATTTTCAAATTAAAAATCTAGAAGCCAACCGCCGATACCGGTCTACCCCGGGTCGGCCGGATTTTGATAAATTCCGAAAAATCCCAGAAAATACATTAAAGAATAAAATATGGTTCTAAGAAGTAAAGTGAAAGCGGAATTCAGAAATTCAATTCCAATCGTCCCGGAATCAACCAGCGATACTGGCCGATACCGACTCCGGTGGAATTTTCATAAAATCATAAAATCCTCAGAAAAAGAATGTAGGTAGAAAATATGATTCTAAGGAATAAAGCCTAAAGGACCATCATGAAATTCCAAACTGTTTGAGAATTAAAAATCCAGGAATCGGTCAGCGGCACTGGCCGGCACCGGTTTTGAAGACTTTCATTTTAATTCCAGAAAAATCTAGAAAATCATAGAAAATATATAATAATGGAAAATGATATTTAAAACTAAAATCGGTCAAATCTAATCACCGGAAAGACCAAATCGAATAATATACTATAATCGAGTTCCTGGTTCGGACTGGGACTGACTCCGAGTCCACGAATCCAAATCCAAGACAAACAATCATATAAGGAATTCATAAAGCAAAACAAATACAGGAAACAAATCGAAAAAATACGATCGGAAAATCTGAATACGCAACTAAGTACGTATTCCGGGAACGGGGTATTACAATCCACCCACCTTACAAAAAATTGCGTCCTCGCAATTTCGTTAAGGGCAAATTGAATACAAAGGGGACAAGGGTGGAATTTATACCAATTAAGATATGAAGCACTATAGGTAGGGCTCTCAAGTCAACTGAATAATAATCATACTCTGCATTTCCGGCTGATGATGTCGTGGCTGTGTAATAAATCTTTAGAATAATGCTGAATAATACTGATGATGTCGTGGCTGTGAAATAAATGAATACTGATGATGTCGTGGCTGTGTAATAAAGAAAACCCCGAAAATCCTGAGCATAATAAAGAAGACCGATAATTAAGAATCCGACTGCTGTCCCCTGAAAGATAGCCAGATCAAGATCGATCTGGAGAATACCAAGCTTCATAGAATTGGCCGAAGAGATCACATAATAGCTTCCTTCTGAACCAGCCACTACCTCTCTAGTCTAGTCATATCTTAAAATAGTATAAGGCTTCATAAAACCAAAACAGGGAAAGGATAGGAAGGATTTAGGAATCAAAGGAAAGATAGTCAAGGAGGGATTTGAAATCAAAGGAAAGATAGTCAAGAAATAGATAACTCTGCACTTGCAGTTGGAATGTATAACCAAGACTCATGTATTCCAGTTGCAAATCTCTTTACCATTGATTTGCCTTCTGGACGTACTGAGGAGGTTAGAGTCTAAGCTCTGATACCAACCTGTAACGCCCCGATTCCACGGATACGGGGACGTCACTGCAACGTATATACGTAAGTCCGAATTACCTTCCCGTATATACGCTAAGCATCAGTACAGACAAGAATCAGAGTACGGAAGCAAATGGTGCATTATACATTCCAACACATATATACAATTACAGAATTATCACCAGAGTGATTACAATATTACATGAATATCATATCACTAATATGCGCAAATGCGGGAATACAAGCAGATGTACAAGAGTAAAACAGCATAAAGGTACTCACGAGTTTAAAAAGGAAAACTCGAGAGACTCACAGGGGGCCTGGAAGGATGTGGCTCAGGACGGTCGGCTGGAGATCCACGCTACTGCTGCGTTACTCTGAACACACGCTCCTAGCTCCAAGACCTGGACGTGAGAATCCAGGGGAGTCAAATAATACTCCCCAGGCGAGTGTAGAAGCAAAACCAAGTGGTGAAGCAGGGTGAGCACAATAATGCATATATCAAGTAGGAAATACTCAGGAGGCAGATAGGATAGAGCAAGTAAGAATAGACATGGCATGAGAATCATAAAACAGGAAATCCAAATAAAACCAATCCGAGCTACCAGGTAGTTATGACATAATACTCATAAAACATGAAATCCGATATAAAGTCCGGGAAAAGCAAATACGGTAAGGCACATCACGGATTCATAGCTATTTAAGATGCAGGCTTTGGTATGCGTCCCATTCCACATACCTCTACTTACAACTTAAAGAGCCGGTTATTATGACACTTTATTATTACTCGTCTTACCCATATATCTAGGTATGTGTCTCGGTGTACGGCCAACTCACATACATCCATATATAAGCAAGTCGAGGTTGTTATTGGAAACAGCGGGGGTATCAACGAACTATGTTTACAGTGGGTCCCGTGCATGCCCGGGACCACGGTCCAGGATTGTTCCGTTGCATGGAAACGGAAGCCAGCCGCAAGGCTAAACAGGAGGGACTTATGTATGCCCTTATCAATCAGGAATAAGGGAGCCAGCTCTCCCCTCGGTCCCCTGGAGTACCACAGGTCAGACCGGATATATAGTGCACAACCTAATGCCACTGTAAACACGAACACATATCGATATCCGCATGTTTCCCCCGACCCAATACAAGTTGGTCATTTTTAGGATTCATTAGTTTAATTATCACTTTACGGGAAAAACAGGAAATAGACATGATCAGGAATAAGGAGTACATAAGTACTATATAGTCAGGTCTCTGTATGTAAAGCAGGAAAACAGGTCACTGATCATGACACAGAATCATAAGTCAGGTCCCCGTAAAGATGATAATCACAAGTCAAGTCATCATGCTGGGTGTCAAGTGATAGCATGACAGAGTGGTGATATTTAGTAAACAACCAAACATATCAAGAATGGATAGTAGTCAGGTAAGTCATGACATAATAAAAGGGTCTTGCCAAATAGTGGCATGGCAGGTGGTTAGATGATAACACAGTTGCCAAGTGATATACATATGATAAATGGTAGCACATACTGACAGGTCTAAAATAATGCCAAGTGGTAATGTAAAAGCAATGGTCCCAAGTCCAACAAGTCCAACGACCACGAAGGGTCGGCCACGCATAGCATAAAGCAATAAAAGATATAAAGCATGAAATACAATACATGAAGACTAGAGCAAGAATACTATCATAATCAATGGAATGGTAAAGCAAGAGGGTAGCGAGTGAGAACACTCGCCTGAGTCACCAATATACCGAAATATCCGAAATCCACGGAAGCTTGGGATGCGCCATAAACCTGATATAAATATGTAGAGTGAAGAGGAGAGAGAAAGAGAGAGGAAGATGATGTAATACCTATACATGATATAAGTCTAGAGGGTAAGGTTCATGCTCAAGAAAGGAATCAACTAAGACAGATATCCAAAGTTAGTCGACTAGGGTGGAATAGTAGTCGACTAATAGTGGAGCTAGTCGACTAGGAAAATGGGGTAGTCGACTAATACTGTGGTCCAGAGAGTTGGATGTCTGATTCAGGAAAAGTTAGTCGACTGGATGAATTGAGTAGTCGACTAACAGACTTGACAAGTCGACTAACAGTTATGTTAAGTCGACTAAATCTGTGTAACAGAAAGTTGGGTTTTCTGGTTCAGGAAGGGATTAGTCGACTAGGTTAAAAATGTAGTCGACTAGGGGTCTCTAGTCGGCTAGGGAAATAAGTAAGTCGACTAAAACTGTGATTCCGAGAACTGGTTTCACAGGACATGGTAGATTAGTCGACTAATAGTTAGGTCTAGTCGACTGATCGACTGGAAACAGCAAACAGAACAGATTTTCTAGGGTTTGTGTTTGATGGTCAAATAATCATGGATTGAAGACATAATTTGTACAAGATATGAATACTTAAACATGCTAAGAATTAACCAAGTCTAGGTGATTGAAATTACTTACCAAAAAGGAGTACAAGTGAAGGAGTGATGGAGGTAGTGTTGGAAGTTGTTGATGAAGAAGAAGGTGGTCAGGTGATATACATGTGTTAAAAGGAAGCATACAACTAATAAGTCCGAAGCAATGACAAGTAGTAACATGGAAGTGACTCAAAGTCCAACGACCGCGAAGGGTCGGCCACGCAAGGTATATGATAAAGAAGCAAGCATATCAGAAATCAAGAATACAACGACCACGAAGGGTCTGCCACGCATAGTATGAAAGCAGTAAAAGATATATGGAATAAAGTATATGAAAACATGAAGCGAAATACTTATCGTCCCGACGAAACGGGGAACTCAAATAAAGAATGGCGAGACTACTCGCCTAAATCACCGGAAAGCCGAAAAGTCCGAAATCCATGGAACTCGCGCACGCGCCATAAAATAATAATATATATAGAGAGAGAAAGTGAAGAGAGAGAAAGAGAGAGAAATCTAGAGAGAGAAAGGGAGATTTCTAGAGAGAGAAAGAGATGATGAGAGAGAGAGAATCAGGAGAGAGAGAGGGTGCGGTTGAGAGGGAGAGAGAGAGCTAGAGTGAGAAAGAGAGGAGAGAGAAAGAGAGAGGAGAGAGAAACAGTGAGAGAGAGAGAAAGAAGGGGGCTGCTGCCCCCCTCCCGCACACACAGTGCCCCCCCCCATTGGGGGCACTCGGCCCTGGCCGCCGGCCAGACGGCGGCGCCGGGCGGCGCCGGCCGCCGGCAGAGAAAGAGGGGCAGCGCCCCCTCAACAGAGAAGGGAGGGGGCTGTGCCCCCTCCAGCAGAGAAAGAGGGGGGCCTTGCCCCCCTCAACACAGGCACAGGGGCCCAGGCGGGCCCCTGGCCGCCCACGGCCGCCGGCAGGGCGCCGGCGGCGCCCGGACTGGGGTGGCGCCGGCCACCCCAACGAGAAGAAGGAGGGGGCTGCTGCCCCCTCCACAACTGCGCACAGGGGGCCTCAGGCCCCCTGGTCGCGCCCAAGGCCGCCGGCCTTACGCCGGCGGCGGTCTGCCCTCGCCGGGGCAGCGCCGGTGGAGAGGGGAGCCGGCGATGGAGGTGGTGGCCGGATCCGGGGAGGAAGAGAGGGAAGAAAATGAAAAGGAAAGAAAAGGAAAGAAAAGAAAAAGAGAGAAAGAGGAAGGAGATGGCCGGGGCTTTGGGGTCTTCGCCGGCGTCGTGGTGGCCGGAGGCGCCGGCGGTGGCTTGGTTGGGTGTCGCCCACGCAGGAGAGGAAGAAGAAGAAGAAGAAGAAGAAAAAGGGAAGAAGGAAAAAGAGAAGAAAAAGAAAAAAGAAAGAAAAGAAAAAAGAAAAAGAGAGAGAGAGATTGATGGATGGGAGAGGGGGTGGTGTCACCCCACGTGGAGGGGAGTAGGTGGAGTTGGTGAGAAAAAGGAAGGAAAAGAAAGGAAAAGAAAGAAAGAAAGATTCAAAAAATAATAATATAATAAATAAGGTTGGAAAATCGACTGTTCCCGAAAAATCCCCAAAAATACCCGGAGGTAGAAAACGTCATCCTGATGAATAATATGAAACGGTTTTCAGAAATAAAATCTCATTTTCAAATTAAAAATCTAGAAGCCAACCGCCGATACCGGTCTACCCCGGGTCGGCCGGATTTTGATAAATTCCGAAAAATCCCAGAAAATACATTAAAGAATAAAATATGGTTCTAAGAAGTAAAGTGAAAGCGGAATTCAGAAATTCAATTCCAATCGTCCCGGAATCAACCAGCGATACTGGCCGATACCGACTCCGGTGGAATTTTTCATAAAATCATAAAATCCTCAGAAAAAGAATGTAGGTAGAAAATATGATTCTAAGGAATAAAGCCTAAAGGACCATCATGAAATTCCAAACTGTTTGAGAATTAAAAATCCAGGAATCGGTCAGCGGCACTGGCCGACACCGGTTTTGAAGACTTTCATTTTAATTCCAGAAAAATCTAGAAAATCATAGAAAATATATAATAATGGAAAATGATATTTAAACTAAAATCGGTCAAATCTAATCATCGGAAAGACCAAATCGAATAATATACTATAATCGAGTTCCTGGTTCGGACTGGGACTGACTCCGAGTCCACGAATCCAAATCCAAGACAAAACAATCATATAAGGAATTCATAAAGCAAAACAAATACAGGAAACAAATCGAAAAAATACGATCGGAAAATCTGAATACGCAACTAAGTACGTATTCCGGGAACGGGTATTACAAACGACTTCACCGATTTTAGGGGATTCATCTCCCTTTGACAGCTGCTTCAGGGATTAGCTTCCCTTGATCTTCATCTTGCACTTGGCTGATCTGCAGAGAAGAATTTTAGCATAGCTTCCCAGTGAAACTATCATTCTGACTTGATCACAGAAAGATCATTGCAAGTTGAGTCCGCTACACAGGCAGAACTTAGGACTTGGTCTCTTCAAAGGTTGAGCCAGTTTTGCCATATTGGTGAATGTTGAGACTGTGTCTGACTTTGCCATAGAGGTGAGGCTAGGACTTGGCGTTTGCTAAGCTAGTCCATTAGTTGCTGTGCAGGCGGAGCTTGTCCTCTGCTGAAGTCGGATTGCTTTGCCGCCCAAGAATCTGACTTAATATCTTTGCGGCTTTTTCTGTGCTTGACTGTTAACTTGCTCCAATTTGCCTTGCAGTGAGCTATGTTTGCCAGTCTGGTAACTTGATGGAAGAAACCATGAAATTGCCTTATGCTTCCCCGGTTGAAGCTTTACTTTTAAGCAGGAGGAACAATTCGGGGCAGCGGATGCGCGTCCCAGGGGCTGTTGGCAGCCTCTTATCCGAGATGATTCGTTCTGAGGTGAGGCTAGCCGCCGCCTTTATCGGAGAGGATCCGTTCAAGATAATGAGCGTCGCCTGTGGGATCGCCGGCATCATTGCCGACTTTCAACTTTGGTGGCCTTTGGGGGTGATCCACTTCAGGAAATCGGATATCGCGCCTATTAGATTACTCGTACCACTGCCAATTCCCATTATACGTGATCTATCGTGTTGCGGCGATAGGTTTTTATTGCCAGGCTTCAACAAAAATGGCCTAGCAAGATCTGCCATTTTTGTGGAGAAAAATGACCATGTCCTTGCGGCACCACTGATTATGGTCTTATGCAGGAGGAAGGCCCTTCCTGTCCCGTTGGTCTGGCCTGGGAGCAGATAAAACCGCTTGTATGCCGTTTATGCAAATGACCTTGTTAGGCAACTTGGTGTGTTATATAAAACACAACTTTGATGTAGTATCAAATGTACCCTTTCTATCAATGAAAGTTCATCTCTTGTTCATTTGATTTTTGCTTGCCTTCATTGGGAGTTTGGCCATTGCTGGGCTGGACTGTGTGCGGAGCTAAGGACATAGTCTTTTCCTTCGAATGATCTTCGCGAGACTGGTGTGTACCGCGAGCAGCACGCTTTTTAGAGGGCTAAGGTAGGCCTCTCGGCGAAGCCCTTGAAGGACTGTGCGAAGTCCGCACTTTTGCACTAGTGCGAAGTTTAACTCTTAGTAGAGTTGAACCGGCGCTTCTCGGAAGGCGCTTCGGGCGCTGTTTCGAATTAATTCGAAACGGCGGCATGGGCCCTTTTTCGAGGCCTCGTTTCAGGCGCTGATTGGCCTATAAAAGCCCGATCGGGCTGAACATGGAAAAGATCTCCTTTTTTCAGAGAAATTTCTGTCTTTTCCTCTCTTCTTCCTCCTTTACTTCAGAGTACTTCGAGAACTTTTGCAGTTCTTAATGGCGCCCAAAAGACGAGCGGGTAAGGAAGCAGTGACTTCTGCGGCGGAGGGCCTTCCTCCTCCGGTCATCGAGCGACCAGTCACCGGTAAGGAATTTTCCTGTCTGATTGGAGACTGAGGTCTCTTTTCTTTTGGAGCCAGCCATTTGGCTATTTAGGACGATCGAATGGGATCTATCCTCATTAGGAACTCGTTTCCCTGAACTTCCCTATTTTCCTTGCACCAGGGAAATAAGAACTGAACAGTTCTTCTTTTAGGCTTCCGTAGGAAGCCATTGCTTGGGCAGTCTCCATCCTCTTGAGGAACAGGATATGGGTCTGTTTCTTCAGTCGTGGCCACGAAGGACGACTGTCGACCATGATGTCCTTTTGATGACGTCAGCCCTTAGGGCTATGCCACTTCCTGCTTTAAGCGAAGTTGGCGCTTTGGATATTTTCTGCAAAGATGCAGTCTTATCCATGAAGTGAAGCTTTTTCAAAGCTATCACCTTGCAGGCCCTGCTTGCTGGGCGAGGCTATGCCTTAGTGAATTTTTATGCTTTCGCATCCACTTGATTGGTGAACTAATCATAGCTCATTTCTGTTTTTGCAGTACATTACGCCTCCGGCCTCCAGAACAGTCTGTTCGGTCTAGCCAGTCGAGCAGGCGGAAACATCAGCCTGCAGTTCTATGGGCAGGCTTCATTGTTCAGCGAGCCAAGCTCTCTTGTACGGGATACGCTCATCCAGGACGGTCGTCCGCAGGCCATGCGGAGCATCTTGACTACGGCTCCGCTTGAAGATATCGACCGTCAGGCTTACAGAAAGCCTGACTTCATGTTCGGGGATGCTGCACCTGATCCCGATCGCCAGCTGCAGGCCGGTGAGGGCCAGTGGATCTTCCAGTTGGACGGTCCACTAAGCGGCATTTTGCTTTGTCTTCTTTCGCGAGCGTGACTCAGGCTCGAAAGATGGCGTGGGGCGTGAGCCTAAATGCCGAGTCTGTAAGTGTCGGGAGGTTGACATTCCAGTCTGGCTAGTCGAGGGCGGGCCATCCTCGTAGCATAATGGGGCTATACCTGGGAAGGTATCGCGGGACCTTCCAGTAGGAGAGAACCCAGCTGCGGCGCCGACCTTTGGCGCTCAGTTCTGCGAAGTTGACGGGAACTACCCTGCCACCGATTTCAGGACTCCCAGTTGGGTCCACCCTCCTAGTCGTGGTGGGCGGAGTTGACCAACTATATCCTCACTCATTTTGAGGGGGACTTAGAGAGGTTAAACCTCCATGAGGCCGTCAGGGCGACCTGCTACGACATTGAGATGAAGGTGGCGTGCTTCTACGCCATCCTTGAGTTGTTACTGCCCGGCCTCGGGGACTTTCTTCACCCCGGTTGGTGAGTTGGGCATGGCCCTGCACGAGATGCGGGAGATCTCTGCTTTGCCCTTCGGGTCTCTTCCGTACGAAGAGTACTTTCCCTGTGAGGCGGGAGTTGGCTCTCCTGGAGAAGCAAGAGCCTGCTTTGCTTGAGACATATCGGAATTGATGTGCCACTTGCACATTTGTTCCAGCATCCATACTGGTGGCAAGGGTAGCTCGAAGAGCTTGAAGAGCTAGGGGAACTACTTGTTCCGGATATGACTAGTGCGCCTGAGGCAGCTCATTACGGAGTTGCTGAAGAAGACATCTTGGCAAGGATGGAGGTGCATGCTGAAAAGGACATCGTCGTGGCAGAAGATGATGGTCCTTTCGGGAAGGGTGATGTTCTTCGGAGCTTTCACCATCAGGCCCGTCGGCCTATGTCTCGCAAGGCGTTGCTGGCCGGCTTCTTAACCATCTGGTTAAAGAAGTGTGTCGCCTTCTTCTTCTGACATCGTTCCACCCGAATGTGCTGCTGCCTGCCGTCCGCTTGGTCCATGGCCACCGTCTGGGTCTTCTCCGGCCATGGTGTGTTGTATTCATAGGGGTCTTCGTGCACTGACGGAGGCTTTCTGCAGGCCAATGGCGTCAAGGCGAGGGAAGGGTGCCGTCCTGCCTTGTGACGGACCCAATCCTAGGGTAGGTTTACCATACACCTACTTGATGGCGTGGTTCGCCTTGCACTGCCCCAGTTTGATTGGAGCTGGGGAAGACCCTCCGCAGGGTGTTCAAACGGCGCTTCTCCGTCGCTTTGAAGGCCGTTCGTGGCAGAAAAACTTATGTGGCCGAGGCCCGTAAGTTAGTGCGTCGTTATGACGCTTATAGCCTGTTCCGTTGTTTTTCTCGCCTGCGGGGTGCAGGATACAACGAGGAATTCTATGATGTGGAGTCAGGTCGGTCTCCCATGAGTCGGGGTGTTTTCGAGTGGCTGGTCTGTATCCGGCCCTCGCATTTGCTGTACAGGAGTGGGGATACCTGCTACCTGGAGCCCTACGTCCCGAGCCGGTTTGCCCGCCAATTTGGGTATGACCAATTGTATGTGGGCAACCCCAATCCGGGACCTGGCTTTCATAGGGAGCCTCATTGATGGGGCTCGTGCTTCGCGATTCTTCACCGCGGATGGCACTGGAGCGTGGCTACGCACGCCGCTGAGGGATCCCGCCTTTGGACGACCCTGTGTTTCTGCCAATGGTATGCAGCTTCGAACTCCACACCTGCTGGGTTTAATGCCACCGTTCGGGTGTGAAGTTAATTTCTCATCGGATGAGGCAGAAGGCTTCTGATAAGAAGGAGGGCAAACGAGTCCGTGTTCCTGGCATAGAGGAGTTCATTGCTGCAGATGACAGCGAGGCTTCTGATGCGGGGAGCCCTCGCTTTGATGCAGAGACGAGGGCTGATGCCCATGAAGCCGATACTCGTGAAGCGGTTCTGGTGTAGTGGGGACAGCTCCCCCCACGACATGTGGAAGAAGTGGAAGAAGAGGATTCTGATGTCCACTTCAAGAGGAAACGTGGGAGTGGATCCCGTAGGAAGTCATTGGCGAAGAAGCCCCGTCGCCATGCTCCTACAATTGTGGTAGAGGGCGAACCCTCTACTGCGCTTCCTTCTGCTGCTTCATTAGTGGCTGAGCCGTCGGTTGCTGAACTGACTACTGGTAAGATTGGCCCCATCTAATATGCCTTCAGCGCACTTTAAAATAACTCATCATTTGCTTTTTGTTGCAGGAGCTGAGGCCGTTGGAGAGTAAGGGGAACACTACGATCCCCTGTTCACCTATAGGGCTGCAGCCAGCCTCTTCCGCTCACTCGCAGAGTCTGGGAGTGGCGCAGCTGATGTCGGTCCTTCGGGTGTGGGACCTCCAAAGGAAGTCCTGTGGAATCAAGCTCTGTTGAGTGGTCTACAGGGGACTCGGCGGCGCGAGAGCGGGCCGGCCATTTACGTCGAGTCTGGTAAGAACTTCCGATGGGACCCTTGGATTCCGATGTGGCTGACGAGGTGACATCGGCCTTCGGTATGACTACGATCTCTTAGTCTTCGCCTGTTTGCTGCATCTCCTTTTTGACCTTGGTTTTGTTGCAGGTATTTCGTCCCCAAAGGTGCATCAGCTTCGAAGGAAGCGGAGGGTCCTCCTAAGAGGTTAGAGGGCGAGTCGAGTGCTCTCGACCGCGGCGGATGCTGCTGTGTTGGACGCGCTGTATGACGGCCTCCCCTCTTATCAGCCCATGACAATGAGAGGTCGGGGGTTGTGGAGACGACAGTCCCACAGATGCCTTTACTCCCGAGTGAGATGCCGGCGAGTATGGAGTTGAGGGTGATCACCAGCCCTGCCTCCCCCAACTCAGGTGGTTGAGCCTGTTGCTCCAGAGGTGGTTGCCAGTCCTACCTCCGCGGTGGCTGACGTGCTGGTGTCGCTGAGGACTCCGCCGAGGGGTCACCTTTGGCTTGTCCTGCTGCTGCCGATGTTCCCGCTTCTTCTTCTGCGGAGGTGTCGACTAGGATGGTAGATTGCTCCGAGGTTGTCTCAAGGGTTGATGAGGCTGAGAATGACTTCATCAGTAATCTGGTCGACAGCTTCTATAACAGTTTGGAGCAGACTATCAGTCTAGTCTTGAAGGGCTCGCCTGTGCCATTCTCGAAGCTGAAGATGGTCCTCTCCCGTGGCATTGAGTGTATCCGGGACTTTGAGGGGTATCACCAGGCTTCTGCTCTGGAAACTCCTGGTGGATAACCTTGAGAAGGACGTAGAGGAGTGGCGCCATCTCCATCGTTCCGACCCGGCGTCTTTAGCTGATGAGCAGCTCACACATCTTGTCGCGCAAAGGCGCGAAGCTCGGCTTGCTGTCAAGAGGCCGCTGAGAGGCTATCTCCTCTGACTTGAAGTCCTTGGAGACAGAGCAAGTAGAGGTTGGGAGTGCAATTGACGCTTCCACCAGTGCTCTTCTTGATGCCGAAGATAAGATTAGGATGGCCGAGGAGATGATCAGGAAAAGCAAATCTCCTATTATCCAGGCTACACCGGTGCGTCTTGAAGAGACTGCGCGGCTTGAGCAGATTAGGGCTCAAAGCGAGGAATTAGCACGGCGGGAGTCGTCACAGAGGGCGACTTTGGCGGAGGTTGAAGCTCGTCTGGCTCAAGCGGTGGATTTCAATGAGGCTGAGCTGAGATCACAGGCGCTCGGCCCAGGCTGCTGA
>JAVJIF010005605.1:0-132776 GCA_038442645.1 Agave tequilana
AAAACATAGATATTTCACCATGTTTGTGTAGTGGATCATATCCATACACTCTATGCTTCAAATAAGTTTAAATATCTTGTTTTTGTATTTGGTGAAGTTTTGAAAAACAAGTTTTAGAAAAATCAAGTTTTGGAAAATACTGTTTTTCATTTGAGCCAATTTTTCCAACTTACAAAAATAGTCCAAATCACTTGTAACATGCCTTGATTTTGTGCAAGCATGTTTGTTTATCAAAGTATATTGGTAAAACTATTTTTGTAGATTTTTCAGTATTTTATGGGATTTTATTTAAATCAAAAGACCAAGTTTTAATCCCTAAATTTTCTGTTCCAGGCTTCAGCCAGTCGACTAGTCGACCGACCAAGTCGACTAGGGCTGAGTCGGTCGACCGACTCGGTCGACCGACGTGCACAGACGTGCACGCCAGCTCTGCAGGATGGCCGGCCTACCAACCCGGTCGACCGTCCAGAGAGCTCTGCTCTCTGGAAAGGCCCCGGCCGACCGTGCGGTCGACCGGACAGAGAGATTGCTCTCTGTATCCTGGCTCGGTCGACCGCCCGGTCGACCGATGGCTCAAACGGTCTGAAATATGACCGTTGGCCGGTCGGCCGGACGGTCGACCGACAGGCCTGACAGAACCCCAACGGCTAGTTTTTCTGAGCCTATAAATTTGGGGGTTTGGCCATTGTTTTTCACCAAGATTTTTGGAGACTTTTAGAGCCAGTTTTTCCTACACTTTTCAGAGGTTTTTCTCCACTAAATTGAGAGCTAATACTTCCAATCAAAAGGGGAGTTTTTATCAAGAGTGTTTAAAAGAGATTTCTTTGAGTTTTCCTCCACCATCTATTTCCTTGTTTTTCTCACAAACACTTGAGCAACCCATTGAGCTATTCATTCTATAGGAGTGGTTTTGTGAGAGGATTTTAGGTGATCAAGAGTTGTGATCACCAAAGTTCTACTTTGTTCCTTTGAGAAGGCGGACGGTTGTGTTCGCATTGTTTCGGGTCCTAGTGGGGACTCGGTGTTTCGAGTTCGGGTGCGAACTCTTTGTTTGAGGTGCGGCCTCGGCGAGCCGGTGGGCTTGCGTGTGTACGGAACTAGAGAGTCCGAGGGTTTGTAGGTGTTGTGGCACTGAGGAGAGATCCATTGGGATCGAGCATAGTGGAAATCCTTTGTGTGTCGAAGGCGGGGATGTAGAGCAAGTGTGCTCGAACCTCGAAACAAATCCCTTGTGTTTGCGATTGCTCACTCTCTCTCTTTGTTTCTTTGTTTATATCGTGCATACTTTTATTGTGTTAATCTTTATATGCTTGATATACTTGTGAGCTCATATTGATATACTTGCTTGGGTTTGTTTGCTAACACTAGTATTCAACCAAGAGAGCCAACGCGGCACCTCAACCCTTATCAAGGGGAATCTAGAGGAGTTTGTCCAGAGCCCTTCACGGGGAATTCGGCAACACTCTTGTGTTATACGTGGTGTTTAGTGTAATAGTTTAGTTTAGGTCATAATAGTTTTTACTTCCGCATTATTTGGCATTAAGTGACCATTAGATTAGCCATCACCTATTCACCCCCCCTTCTAGGTGAACTTACAATTGGTATCAGAGCCAAGTGCTCTGATTTTAGGTCTTACAACTTAGAGTTAAGATCCTCATTTTTAGGCTAATCACTATTTTTGTACACACACTATGGATTTCATGTCACCACCCACCTTTGACATTCTTAACATCCAAATTTGGAAGGTTAAGATGTCTATGTACCTCAAAGCCCTAGGCATTCATGTTTATCTTGCTACCACTAAGATTCATATGTTAATAGTAAGAATAATGAGGCTAATGCAAAAGCCCTTCATGCTTTAAAGTCTACCCTAAATGATGATTATTTATCTAGGGTTTCAAATGTTGATTCAGCTTTTGTAGCTTGGAACATCATCACCTCCCTTGGCGAAAAAGATTTATATTATGCGGGGAGCAATTCGGACGTTGGAAGCAACACCTCCAACTTGTGCTATATGGTCCAAGGGGATAACCCCTTTGAGATAAACACCGAATCCGAGTTAGATGATGAAGACATGTCATATGATGAGCTCACTTCATTTGCCAACAATTACTTGAGAAATATGACATGCTTAGAAAGATAATAAAATTTTGAAAAAGAAATTTGATTGCATGCATAAGGAAAATGATTCATTTAGAACTAAGGTTGCATGCTTAGAAAAAGAAAAAGAAGATTTGAAAAATGAGAATGTTTCCTTGATGTCCAAATTAATAATCTTTGTGAAGGAAACACATCTTTGAAAAATAAAATTATTTTGGTGGAAAAACAAAAGGAAATTGCTTTTCAAGAAAATAACTCTTTAAAAAGAAAAATTATTGAAAAAGAAAAAGTTTTTGTTTCTAAAAAGAACAAGAAAAATGATTCTATATCTCACCATGCTTTACATGCCACCACTAGTGAGATTAATGTTTTGAAAAATAAAATGGATTGTTTGAGCTCAACTTTGAGCTCTTGTGCTTTTAATCATTCTAGGTTGGAGTCTATGTTTTCTAAGAAACAAACTCTACACATTCATGCACATCATCATCCACATCTTGCTTATGTTGCACGTCATGATCACACTCACACACATAAGCATACTAAGGTGTACAAATGTACACATTGTGGCCGCAAAGGCCATTTAGCAAAATTTTGTTTTGATAAGTTGCATGTTTTAAATTTTGCTAATAAAAATTTTTGGGTTCCTTATAAGACTAACCCCCAAGGACCCAAGAAAAAATGTGTACCAAAGTCCCCACCTTTTGTATTTGATGTAGGTGAGGGCTCTCACATGACGTGAGAGGGATGGTGCCTTGATGGTGGATGCTCATGGACTTGATGGACACATATATAGATGCATCGCTATCAAGGAGGTTTGGTGGGTCAACCACCATGTTTGGAGTTTTGGAACATAGTTCCTTAGTTGGTAACTATTTCTAAATTCTTATTTTATTTACATGCTTATTCATTTGTGATATCATATAGCATGTTCATGTTTTTATGTGTTTTGTGCTTCATGTGGTAAATACTAGTTTAAATGTAGTTTTTATCAAAACTTGTATTTATACATGTGCAAATAGTGAGAACAAATTGATTCATATATGTTTGCACTTCATGCTCATTTGTACCCACTATATGCACATGTATAGGCTAGTTTTGATGATTCTTTCATTTACACTTGTTTTGCCTATTTTCGTGTTTTTACTTCATGTATATGTATTTTTTATTCAAATCTAATAAATATACATGTATATCCTTTTTGAGTCTCTTGCCTTCATGCAAATACTATTAATAGACTCTTTTATGTTTGGGATATGTATGCATATTGTTAGATTTAGATAAATCATACATATACCTAGAAGTTTATTGTTTTTAATGAAAAATAATTTTTCATATTTTGTTTGATAAATAAAATGAATAATTTGTTTTGATCATTTTGAGCCTTAATGACTATTTTCATGAAAATGCTATATACATGATTCTTGTACACTCATACTTCATTTGTTTTGTCATGACTTTGATTCATGAATACTTTTATGAGCTTAATCGATTTTGAGTGTCATCTCTTGTGTATTTGATATAATTCATGAAATACATATGTTTTGATTCTATGTTTTGAAGGATCTTTAACTAGTTTTTCAAAAATTAATTTAACTAGTTATTTATTCTTCAATGTTTATGAGATATACACATGATCCTATTATTGTTTCAATTGGTATCATTGAATCGTTTCAATTGGTATCAATTTGACTCTATTTTTGTATATACTCATATTTTGTTTTCCTATATATATATATATGTATCAATTTCAATTGGTACACTCATTTTTCATACATATATATGTTTTGTTTTTGTACTTAACTTAAAATCGATTTGCATGTTTAAAAGCACAATTTTGTTTATGCTAAGCTTACTTCAAATTTTTTAAGCTTATACATTATATTTTAAAATTGGTATCAAAATTAAAAAAAATTATGTTTATTTGATATCTCAAAATTTGTTTTAATAAAGAAAAATTAAAAAAATGTTTTGATTTGTATTGCCTATATGCAAGGAGAGCTTAACATCTCTTCTATATATAGATTCATGTTGACCGTATTGTATATTGAGGAGCTTGACAACTCTTCTTTATGTGGTACACATGTGTAGGGGGAGCTTCACATCTCCTCTTATGCATTACATATTATACGTTATGTGAATTAGGGCTTGTCATCCCTCTTTCATGTAATGTATATGTGTAGGGAAGTTACTTTACCGTCTTCCTCTTCATGAATGTATATCGCATATAACCATTTATTGATTTGTTTGGTTTACCCCTTCTTTGGTTCTTTGTTTCGGACAAAAAGGGGGAGAAAAATTTGATAATTTTGTTTTACTTTAACCCTTTGTTGATGATTGACAAAAAGGGGGAGAAAGATTTTGTATTTATATGCATGTTTTGTGAAAAAGGATTGTTTATGCATATATGTTTTGTTTTGCAAATAGGAGAAAAAGAATTTGATTTGATTTGTTTTAATGAATGCTCATAAACATGTTTATCTCCTAGTTTTGCATACATGTCATACATTGCATGTTTATTTTATGTGTTATGCATGAGTTAAGGGGGAGCTTCTTTGGAGCTTTACTTTAACCGTGCATATATAACTTCATGAGTTTTGTCATCATCAAAGGGGGGAGATTGTTGGCCCAAAGGCCCATCACTCTAGTTTTGATGATGATCAACTCATGTAGTTATAGTACTAATGATCTTGTGTTTAATTAGTGACAGAATTGTTATCATGATCTTAGTAGGTGTGGAGCTTCACCAAAGGATTTAAAGTCAAATTTTGGAGCTAGCACCGTTGATTCACGAGCCTATGCATCAAGACCACATCAAGAGTTGAGCTCGTTGGATCGTGTTTGGACCAAGTCTAGAAGATGAGAAGGCTTCAAGTGAAGACTTCAAGAAGATGAAGACTTGTGTCTAGGTATAAGATTTTTGTTTGTTTTTAGATAAAATGTAAAGGATAGAGTAGTTGGTGGATTGCTCAATTATTCATATACATACACACACTCTTGATTTAGTTTGTTTTTACAAAAGATTTTTACTTTGGAAAAATACTTTTTTGGTTTTTGGAATTTCTTATATGCATGTCTTTTATCCAAAACCATGTTTAGAGCTTAATGTCAAAAACATAGATATTTCACCATGTTTTGTAGTGGATCATATCCATACACTCTATGCTTCAAATAAGTTTAAATATCTTGTTTTGTATTTGGTGAAGTTTTGAAAAACAAGTTTTAGAAAATCAAGTTTTGGAAAATACTGTTTTTCATTTGAGCTAATTTTTCCAACTTACAAAAATAGTCCAAATCACTTGTAACATGCCTTGATTTTGTGCAAGCATGTTTGTTTATCAAAGTATATTGGTAAAACTATTTTTGTAGATTTTTCAGTATTTTATGGGATTTTATTTAAATCAAAAAGACCAAGTTTTAATCCCTAAATTTTCTGTTCCAGGCTTCAGCCAGTCGACTAGTCGACCGACCAAGTCGACTAGGGCTGAGTCGGTCGACCGACTCGATCGACCGACGTGCACAGACGTGCACGCCAGCTCTGCAGGATGGCCGGCCTACCAACCCGTCGACCGTCCAGAGAGCTCTGCTCTCTGGAAAGGCCCCGGCCGACCGTGCGGTCAACCGGACAGAGAGATTGCTCTCTGTATCCTGGCTCGGTCGACCGCCTGATCGACCGATGGCTCAAACGGTCTGAAATATGACCGTTGGCCGGTCGGCCGGACGGTCGACCGACAGGCCTGACAGAACCCCAACGGCTAGTTTTTCTGAGCCTATAAATTTGGGGGTTTGGCCATTGTTTTTCACCAAGATTTTTGGAGACTTTTAGAGCCAGTTTTTCCTACACTTTTCAGAGGTTTTTCTCCACTAAATTGAGAGCTAATACTTCCAATCAAAAGGGGAGTTTTTATCAAGAGTGTTTAAAAGAGATTTCTTTGAGTTTTCCTCCACCATCTATTTCCTTGTTTTTCTCACAAACACTTGAGCAACCCATTGAGCTATTCATTCTATAGGAGTGTTTTTGTGAGAGGATTTTAGGTGATCAAGAGTTGTGATCACCAAAGTTCTACTTTGTTCCTTTGAGAAGGCGGACGGTTGTGTTCGCATTGTTTCGGGTCCTAGTGGGGACTCGGTGTTTCAAGTTCGGGTGCGAACTCTTTGTTTGAGGTGCGGCCTCGGCGAGCCGGTGGGCTTGCGTGTGTACGGAACTAGAGAGTCCGAGGGTTTGTAGGTGTTGTGGCACTGAGGAGAGATCCATTGGGATCGAGCATAGTGGAAATCCTTCGTGTGTCAAAGGCGGGGATGTAGAGCAAGTGTGCTCGAACCTCGAAACAAATCCCTTGTGTTTGCGATTGCTCACTCTCTCTCTTTGTTTCTTTGTTTATATCGTGCATACTTTTATTGTGTTAATCTTTATATGCTTGATATACTTGTGAGCTCATATTGATATACTTGCTTGGGTTTGTTTGCTAACACTTGTATTCAACCAAGAGAGCCAACGCGGCACCTCAACCCTTATCAAGGGGATCTAGAGGAGTTTGTCCAGAGCCCTTCACGGGGAATTCGGCAACACTCTTGTGTTATACGTGGTGTTTAGTGTAATAGTTTAGTTTAGGTCATAATAGTTTTTACTTCCGCATTATTTGGCATTAAGTGACCATTAGATTAGCCATCACCTATTCACCCCCCTCTAGGTGAACTTACAGTTATATCATTCCAATATATGTGTAGCCAAGCATGTGCATGAAGTCAAGTATGATGTTCATTCATAAAACTATTTCTTTTTTAGAAGCATGTGTTATACTACTATGCATACACAATAACGTGTCGATCTTGCACCCTTGTAAGCGTTCATAAGAAATACAACAACATAACACCACATGATTGTTCATAATGTATACATAAACATATAAACCATTCTCAAGCATCATCATTCATTTTCTCGTCCATTTATAACTTAGAAATTTCCCTACTTTATTTCAAGTTTTACTTTACCTACTATATTATTAGGGTTCGAATGTTCTACTCACCCTTAAAGCGAGTATCTCCTTATCAAGCTCGGTTTTCCGCTATATTGGAGTCTACAAGGTCACAAAATCATCATAATTAGTTCTTTAGTTAAAAGAGTATAAGAGGGGTAGAATTCTTAAGGATGTGCTTACCTTTCAACCAATATCACCCTCCTAACTCGTTATTCTAGAACAACCTTGACTCTAAGAATTCCCTTTTATGGTGATGTTAGATCACCACTTTAGCTTGTTCTATTTGGTCTTTGGAAGAGTTAAATGTAAAGGAAGCCTTTTTCTTGTATAATAGGAAGTAGGAAAGTTTTGTGAGGGAATGAGAGGGAGAAAGAGAGAGTGTGTGAAGAAGAAATGGGGGGAAAGTGGGCTGCTGGCTGTTGGCTATTGGCTAGCTGCAAAAGGGAAGGAGGGGAGAAGTTTTTTGTGAAGTTGGAATGAAGAGAGAGAGTGTGTTGGCAAATGAGGTTCTTCTCTTCACCCCCTATTTATAGCCTAATCTCTTCAATAATCTCATGACAAGTGTCCCTCCCTAACCTCATCACTCTACTCCTATACCTTACACTATAAGTAAGGCTCCATGCCTCTCCCCTTCATGAGGTACTAGTACCCACAAGCATTATGGGGGGTATGGTGGCAAAGTCAACAAGCATGAGGTTGAATTTCATTTATTATACATACATACATGTGTATACATACTAATAGGCATAGTGTAATGTATAACATCTAACATGAATTCTTACTTCCCCATCACCTCCCTAAAGCATTTAAATGTTTAGGAAAAAGGTGGTTAGTTAAAACAAGTGTTACATTCTACCCTCCTTATAGAAGTTTCGTCCTCGAAACTTTACGTACCTTGGAACAAATGTGGATAGTCCTTCTGTATCTTCTCTTCTAGTTCCCAAGTTGCTTCTTCTATATGTTGATTCCTGCATAAAACTTTGATCAAAGAAATAATCTTGCTTCTCAATTGTTTCTCCATATGATCTAGGATTTGCACTGGCTCTTCCGTATATGACATATCTTCTTGTATTTACAAAGGTCCTTAGGAGATTATGTGATCAGGATCAGGTACATACTTTCTCAGCTGAGAGACATGAATTACATTGTGCATCCTCCCCAAAGCAAGAGGCAAGGCTAAACGAGAAGCACCAGGCCAATTCTATCCAATATTTCAAATGGTCCCACATATCTAGGAGCTAATTTGTTCTTAATGCCGGTGCGTCTTACTCCCTTCATTGGAGATACATTCAGAAAAACTTTATCCCCTACCTCAAATTCCAGTGGTCTGCGGCGATTGTCTGCATAAGCTTTCTGCCTGCTCTTCGCTGCTTTCATCCTTTCCTTAATCAACTTGATCTTCTCAGTAGCTTCTTGGATCACATCAGGGCCGAATATCCTTCTATCCCAAATTTCCTCCAACAGATTGGTGATCTACATTTTCTACCATACAATGCTTCAAATGGAGGCATACCAATAGTGGACTGATAACTATTATTATAAGCAAACTCCACTAAGGGTAAATAGTTGTCCCAACTTCCCCCAAAATCTAATACACGAGTTCTCAATATATCTTCCAATATTTGAATGGTCCTCTCTGACTGTCCATCCGTTTGAGGGTGTGCTGATGTACTGAGTTGCAATTTAGTGCCCATAACTTCGAATAGGCTCCTCTAAAATCTAGATTGAAATCTAGGATCCCGATCTGATACAATAGACTCAGGTACTCCATGCAGTTTAACTAAAAAAAAAAATCTTTCCATTGAATAATTGATCCGGATAGGCAGAAAGTAGGCAGATTTAGTAAGTCTGTCTACCACTACCCAGACTGTATCCAGTCCTTGGGATGTCCGAGGAAGTCCAGTAACAAAGTCCATAGCAATGTGACACCATTTCCATTCAGAAATTGGTAATGGCACCAGCAATCCTAGGGGCTTTTTATTTTTCTGCTTTCACTTGCTGACAGACTAAACACTTGTGGACAAAATTAAAAATATCCATTTTCATTCCACCCCACCAGAAGTTATGACGCAGATCCTGATACATTTTTGTGCTCCCCGGATGAGCTGTATATGGGGTACAATGAGCCTCCCGCATTATATCTTCTTTGATCTCTGCTACATCGGGCACACATAATCTGCGTCTGAATCTCAGTACATCATCTTCTATTTGAAATTCCTTGAGTTCTCTTTCTTGTACTTTCTTTATAACCTTCCTCATTTGAGTATCTCTATGTTGACCTTTTTTATTTTATCATATAGATCAAATTGAATGCTCACTTGATTCAGTTGCTACCTAGTATTAGAAGAATCAATGACTCACACCTCTATTTGTATTTCCTCTAGATCCCTTAATATTGAGTGGCCATTGATCCTCCTGATTTTCGACTCAAGGCATCAGCCACTACATTGGCCTTTCCAGGGTGATATTGGATAGTAATATCATAGTCCTTCATTAGTTCCAGCCATCTCCTCTGCCTCATATTTAGTTCTTTCTGTGTGAAAATGTACTTCAAACTTTTATAATCAGTAAAAATTTCACAAGACATTCCATACAAGTAATATCGCCAGATCTTTAAGGCAAAAATCATAGCGGCTAATTCCAAATCATGAGTGGGGTAATTTCTTTCATGAATTTTCAATTGTCGGGATGCATAAGCAATAACTCTCCTATATTGCATTAACACACATCCCAGTCCCAATTTTGACGCATCACTATAGATGGCAACTCCTTGAGTCCCCGAAGGTACAGTCAGAAAGGAGCAGATGTTAGCTTGGTTTTAACCTCCAGGAAGCTCCGATCTTGTTCTTCCTCCCATACAAACTTCTTATTCTTTCTAGGTAGTTGGGTCAATGGTGCCACAATTAGAGAGAATCCTTCTACAAATCTTCTGTAGTATCCAGCTAATCCCAAGAAACTTCGAACTTCGGTGATATTTGTGGGTCTAGGCCAGTCTTTGATTGCTTCAATTTTCATTGGATCTACTGATATTCCCTCCTTGGATATAATATGGCCAAGAAACCCTACTTATTCCAACCAAAATTCACATTTCTTCAATTTATCATAAAGTTTCTTCTCCCTCAAGATTTGGAGAACAATTTTAAGATGATTCTCATGATCTTCTCTATTCTTTGAATAGACCAAAATATCATCGATAAATACCACCACAAACTGGTCTAGATATGGTTGGAATACTCGATTCATTAAGTCCATAAATGCTGCTGGGGCATTAGTGAGTCCAAAAGGCATGACTAGGAATTCAAAATGTCCATATCTTGTCCTAAAAGCCGATTTGGACACATCTTCTGGCTTGACCTTTAATTGATGATACCTTGATCTAAGGTCTATCTTAGAAAATACACAAGACCCTTGTAATTGATCAAACAAGTCATCAATCCGAGGAAGAGGGTACCTATTTTTGATAGTGGCCTTATTCAATTCCCGGTAGTCAACACATAATCTCATACTCTCATCTTTCTTCTTAACAAACAGTACTGGTGCCCCCAAGGAGATACACTTAGCCGGATGAAACCCTTGTCTAATAATTCCTGTAGTTGAGTTTTAAGTTCCTTCATTTCTGCAGGGGCCATACGATATGGTGCCTTTGAAATTGGGGCAGTACCGGGCAGCACTTTTCTTGCAAATTCTACATCCAGATCTGGGGCAAGCCTGGTAAATCTTCCGGGAATACATCAGGGACTCATTCATAACTAGAATAGTCTCAATTTTAATATTAGTTCAAGTGGTATCCAAAACTGAAGCCAAAAATTCTTGACATCCCTGCCTCATTAACTTGGTGGCTTTAATGGCCGATATGTAGGGTATATCATGACTAACTTTAACCCCTTCAAAAATAAACTCCGGGGCTCCTTCCATTCTAAAGATGATCCTCTTTCTATTACAATCCACATGGGCACCACAAGCGGACAACCAGTTCATTCCTAGTATTGCATCAAACTCCTTCTCACCCAACTTAATCAAATCAATAGATGTTTTCATCTCCCCAATCATCACTTCACAATTCACATAGTTAGTGCTAGCTTTTATCTTTACCCTTATAGGTGTGGATACAACCAACTGAAATCCTAGGGGTTCTGAAACTTGATTTAATTTATAAGTAAAAGCACTAGATATGAATGAATGAGTAGCTCCAGGATCAAACAATGCATGGGCAATATGTCCTGATATGGAAATCATACCTTTCACTACTGCATTTGAGGCCATTGCTTCTCGGTGGGTTAATGCAAAAGTTCTTCCTTGCACCCGTGGCTGTTGGACAGATGACTGAGTTACAGCAGGTCGTGGAGCATTATTGGGCGGCATAAAATTACTGGTTGGTCCCCTGGGAGGGTTCATCCTCATAGCTGGCCTCCCACTTCCCCTACTCTGTCCTTGGCTTCCACGCCTCGCCGGGCAATTCTTCTTTAAATGCCCCACTCCTTCATAAAAATAGCAAGCTCTATCTTGGAGGCTGTCTCCAAAATGGTTTGTTCTACACTTTTGGCACCAAGGGGCCTCTGAGATTCTGGGGCGGGACACAGAGGTAGCCAGTGCTTTTGAGAAAGTGTCTCTGTTCTTCAACCATGTTCCTCTGTCTCTAGCCCCTCCTCCCCTTTGAAGAGTGGTATTAAACCCAAATCCTTTATTTCTGGTGGATCCTGATGCCACCGACATTGATGGTCCTTGATATCGGGGGCGCTTTGAGTTGGGAATTTTCTTCACCCAGTCTTCGTGACCCTCTTGCATATCCATTTCTACCTCCAAGGCTCTTTCCACAGCTTGGAGATAATTCTTTAGATGTAGAGGAATCAATCTGCCTCGAATTTCTGATCTCAGGCCCTTCACGAACCTCTTTGTCCTTTCTGCTTCACTCTTCTCCAAGGCATCAGCATACCTAGATAATTGAGTGAACCTCTGGTCATATTGGAACACATTCATCAGGCCTTGCCATAATTTTAAGAATTCTGACGCCATCTTGTCTATGGCCGTCTTTGGGATATATTTTTCAGTAAATTTGTTCACTAAAAATTCTCAAATGATTGATTCTCTTGTACTTTTCACACTATTCTTCACCGCCCTCGACCAATGTTCTACTTCTTTTTGAAACATAAAGGAAGAGAAAAATACCTTTTGCTCATCGGTGCAGTTCATTACATCTAGGATCTTCTCTATCTGGAGAAGCCATGCTTCAGCTCGTAAGGGGTTCACCTCCCCTTCAAATACAGGCGGTTTCATTTTTGAAATTGCTCCAATGCTCGGTGAGAGTTGTTATTATTTGCTCTGGTCATTAACTGTGTGAGCCACTCCGACATCACCCCTGGAGTTCCATTATCTCCTCCTATCTGGACTTCAGAAATTTTATTGTTGTCCATGGGGTGTGCACTCCCCATCACACTATAGTGTGATGCACTGAGCGACAAAGACTCATTTGGTGGTAGTTGATTTAGATCCATGCATCCTTCCTATAAGATAAGGATGTCTAGTCAACATACTTCACAATTGAAAACAATTTTGGATAAAATTTTAGTTTCATGCAATCACTTTAATACCATATTCATTATCACTTTGCAAACAAACAACTTTCTATATATATATATTTATATGTACATCCCAGCACGGATACAAAGATATTATACTAATATGTTTACCCTTTGGATATCCAAACTAACCCATATGCATACATATAAGATGTGCCAGGGCATATACAACAAAACTCTTAAGATATCCATCAACTAGCACACTAGGCTTACACATATATATACATCAAAAGTGTTTGCTCAAAGATTCATCCTTCATAGGGTAGAGTCTCTCCACTTGAGCCCCTGCTGGTACTGCTACTATCCTTACTATCACCCATACTTTCCTCGGAGTCTTCCCCCGGTAATTCATCTCCTGCGCAGCACCAGTCATCCAGGTCATCTTATAGGTCCATGTCATCTTTCCATATTTCATCCCAAAAGACACCTCCATAAGTGAATCCTCTACGGGTCTCCTCCTTTATTATACTAGTATCCTCTATCTCTACTATCTCAAGTGAATCCCCAACCAAGCTCTCCGTATCAACAATGGTTAGTTCAGGCTCATTTGACGCCTAAGACTCAACCTCCTCATCGTTTATGGGGTCTGGGGCTGCAAATATAACCTCTGGGTCAGTCTCATCCGACTCATATCCCTAATCTATAGAATCTGCCGTCTAAGTCACACTCGAACTATTCGAGCTAGAGACTGGCCAATAAATGTTAGAGTCCCCCATCTAGATGCAGACAAGGAGTCATATCAATCTCAATCCCATAAAATAGTCTCAACATACTTTATAATCAGAAAGAAGCAATACATATATACACACATACTTGTACTTACACTTATCATTAGTCTACCTGTAAGTCTCATATTTTAGAATAACTTAGGTTCAATAGATAATTCAATGCATTCCCTCGTTCCAGTGTCCCATACCACTAGAAGTTGTTACTGAGAGCCCGCACCCTCAGTCAACTCACCCGAATCAGGATGTGCGGGCACCCTGATTCTGATGCGAGGAAATACTCAATTACCGCTTGACTCATGGTTAATCCATCACATAAAACTCACTACCTAACTATAATCACATATCCATACATATGAGCCTAACAATTCCATTGCCTCCTACCTCCGACTTAACCTTCCCCTTCTACCATAAACCTTAGCTCTGATACCAACTGTAACGGTCCCAGTAAATAATTTTCATTGATTACAATTATCACAGATTATCTAAGCGTGGGATCCATCAAGATACAATACTTCCATTCTACTAACATCAGACTGCTCTATACTTTACATCAATCTTCACTCTGATAGCATATATGATCTTAACATGATTTAGCATTTCCCAAAATATTGGTCCGACAACTCATAAGAAAATATAGTTTAATACATTACTATTCCAAAATATAATACATGCTTTGAGTCTAGCACTAAGCTCTGATACCAACTACCAAGCTTGATAAGGATGAACAAGGTAAAAGTGTAGACATTAAACTTTATCGTAGCATAATAGGTAGTTTATTGTATTTGACGGCTAGTAGGCCGGATATCATGTTTTCCGTTTGTCTTTGTGCACGTTTTCAATCTTGTCCTAAAGAGTCTCATATAATTGCGGTTAAACGCATAATTAGATACCTTAAGGGCACTATTGAAATGGGTTTGTGGTATCCGAAAACCGACCAATTTTCAATGACAAGTTTTTCGGATGCCGACTATGCGAGTTGTAGGGTAGATAGGAAGAGCACAAGTGAAACATGTCAATTCCTAGGTAATTGTCTTGTATCTTGGTCTTCCAAAAAGCAAAATTCGGTAGCCCTTTCAACCGCCGAGGCGGAGTATGTTGCAGCCGGAGCTTGTTGTGCACAAGTTCTTTGGATGAAACATACTCTCCTCGACTATGATTTACACTTTGATCATGTTAAAATATTTTGTGATAATACTAGTACTATTCACATGACAAAGAATGCAAATCAACATAGTAAAACCAAGCACATTGACATTAGGTATCACTTTCTTAGAGATCATTATGAGAAAGGTGATATTGATATAGACTATGTTTCTACCGATTTTCAACTTGCCGATATTTTACTAAACCTTTAGACTATGCTAGATTCTCTTTTATTTGTGGTGAGTTGAATGTTTGCATTATGGATTCTTAAAGATAAATTTTTTAATGTTTTGTTTGCTTAGTTTAACCCTTTTTGATGTATGACAAAAAGGGGGAGAAAAAGAGTAAGTTTGTTGTTTAAAATGAATAAGTTTATTGTTTATTTAAGTTTTTGACAAAACTATTGTGTTTTCAATGCTTTATGTATCTTACTCATTGTCATGTTTTATACATAGCATTATTTGAGGGGGAGCTTTCCAGAGCTCTTCTTCCACTTTTGTTTAAATAACTTATATGTTTTGTCATCATCAAAAAGGGGGAGATTGTTGGCCCAAGGTTACAATCACCCGTGTTTAGTGTGTTTTGATGATTACAAAACATATTAGTTATTTGTACTAATAATGTTTGTTGTTTAAGTGTGTTTCAGGGTTCTAACCAAACTAGAAGGGTTCTTCCCTAAAGGAAAGTGTTTTGGACTCAAGTCAACTCAATTTGGGCTCAAGAATCAAGTTTTGAAGATCATATGATGAAAGCCCTCTTGAAGCACTTGTAGTACTTAGAACCAATGTAAGAAATAGTTTGTTAAAGTTTGAGTTTTGGAAATTGGCTCTAGGATACACACACACAATTATGTATACAAGTTTTCATAGTTAAAATTTTTGTTTCTAAGTTTTTCTCATGACTTGACAAAGATTCATGACTTCAAGTTTTACAAAGACATATATCATATTTAAATCATGTATACTCTTTTCATCATGATACTTAGATATCTTTTACTTCAAAATATTTTTACAAAATTTGTCAAAGTCCTGCTGCTGTTTTTCTGTTTCAGGCTGCATCAGGACGTGCACGCTTGTGCACGTCTGTCGGCCGACCGCCCGGGTCGACCGACTGTCTGCAGTTTGCTCTCGGGTATTCTGGGTCGACCGCCCTGGTCGACCGCCCACAGAACACTTTGTTTCTCCTTGAGGACGGTCGACCCTGGGGTCGACCGGAGCCCAACAACTCTTTGCCAGCAGAGCTGGCGGCCGACCGGCCCGGTCGACCGCCAAGCCTGCAAAAGCCCAACGGCTCTTTTCTTTTTTGTGCAATTCTAAAATCTGTCTTTTTAATCTGTTTTGGCAGACTTTTTCTGAGGTTTTGGAGATCTTTTTCAGAGCAAATAAGCTTAAAATAAATTGTTTTTAACCTATTTCTCTCCCTATAAATAGAGGAGAAGAGTCTCTTGCAAATAACCATGAAAAATTCTCAAGTTTTCATAGTTTTCAAAAAGAAAAGAAAAGTGTTTAAGCTCTTCATCTCCAACTCTTTCTTGAGCTTGTTTTCAGTTGTATTTGTTAGCAAATTTCATTCTACAACTGAGTTTTTCTCACTACACTTCATAGAGCCAAAAATCCCTTACTCATTCTATAAGGAAGTTGTAAAAGAGAGAGATATTGTAAAGAGTTTAGTGATCTTGTTGTGATCACTTTGGTTGCTTGTTCTTCTTCTTGTTCTTGTGGAGACACCTCTTCGGTAGAGGTTATTGTAATTGGTGGAGCTCGGTGCTCGGGTCTTCGGTAGACCGTTGTAAGCGTCCTCGGTGGATAGTGGAAACCCTTCACGGAGGTGAAGGCGGGGAGTAAAGCGGTGGCTCGAACCTCGAAACAAACATCTTGTGTTTGCGATTACTTTGTGTCCATATTGCTTTAAATTTCTCTTGCACTCTATTGCTTTAACTTACTTGCTTGAGATCTAGTTTTCTTACCTGTGTTATTGCTTCTAGTTTGTGATACTTGTGATATATCTTGTGTGCATTTCATCATTGCATATTATTCATTCTTTGTTCGATCAATTCTCATACAATAAGGTTGCATTGCGCACCTCTAACCCATTCAAGGGGAATTGGGAGGAAGGAGTTCAGAACCCTTCACGGGGTATTCGGCTCTTAGTCTTGTTTTGAGAGATCGTTGCATCATTCATCCATCTTAGTTTTTAAAAGATTGTTAGATTAGCAATTACACCTATTCACCCCCCCTCTAGGTGTTTTTCAATTGGTATCAGAGCTTGGACTCTAGGCTTTTGCTTAACAACCTTAGAGATATCCTAATATTGCTAATCATTTCATTCATTCTCACTTAGTAAAAATAGCCGATGGAATTAAAACCCCTCCTAAGTTTGATGGACTTAACTTTCCCATATGGAAGGTTAAGATGACCGTTTTCTTGCAATCTCTAGGAAGTCGAGTTGCAAAGGCCGTGACCAAACCTTTTAGTGCACCCCCCGGTGATGAATCTACTTGGTCCGAAATTGAGACTAAGGAATTTGATGCCAATGCTAGGGCTCATTATGCACTCCTTCAAGCCCTTAATGATGATGATATAGCTAGAGTTATTCATTGCAAGTCCGCATATGAAATTTGGACACACTTGCTAGTTACACATGAGGGGACCTCACAAGTGAAGAGGGCTAAGATAGACCTTCTTCAGTCCCAATATGAAAACTTTTGCATGCAAGAAAATGAAACCATAGATGATATGGTTACAAATTTACTAAGATTACTAATGGACTTTCTTCTCTAGGTGATGCTATCGACAACAATCAAAGAGTTAGAAAGATCATCCGGGCTCTTCCTCCTTCATGGGAAGTGAAAGCAACCACCTTGAAGGAACTCAATGACAAGGAGGAGATGGAGCTAATTGGTCTCATTGGGAACCTCAAAACCCATGAGATGGAGAGAAAAGCTAGGGAGGACATGGCTCCTTCCAAGAAGAAAACAATAGCCTTCAAAAGTCAATCATCACACTCCGACGAAGATGATGAAGAAGAAGATGACGAAGAGCTCTCACTTCTTGTCAAGAATGTTCGGAGGATGTATAACAAGGCCAAGTTCCAAGGTAGAAAAAGATGGCAAGGAGGTAAAGAAGAAAGGAAGATTATTTGCTTCAATTGTCAAAGGCCGGGACACATAGTGGCGGAGTGTCCGGATAAAGTAAAGCCTTCCACCTCCAAGAAGCCCTACAAGAAGAAGGTAATGAAAGCTACATGGGATTCCGAGAGCGAATCCGAGGAGGAGATTGATACCGCCAATATGTGCTTCTGGCAAATGAAAGCACAAGTAAGGTAAACCCTTCGACTTCTCTTAATGATGAACTTTCCATGGATGAATTAGGAGAAGCATTTGTAGAACTTTCACATAACTATGATTTTCTTAAGAAAAAGTATTTAAAAATGAAAAAGGAAAATGAATCTCTTAATCATCAAGTTTTTACTCTTTCTAAAGAAAAAGATGAATTACTTTCCACTCTTGTTTCCACCCAAAAAGATTTTGACAAATATAAGATTTCTTGTAAAGGCATGTCCCCACTAATTGATTCTAATGAGATTAACATGCTTAAAGAAAGAATAGACTCATTAGGAATTGTTTTGAAAAATTGTGAGTTTGATAAGAAGAAGATAGAGGCCATGTTTCCTAAGAAACAAGCCCCTAAGAAAAATGTTTATCATGCTCATGCTCATGCTCATGTTCATACCACACAACCCTTACATCGTGGCAAACCCCCAAACATGCTCACACTTCACACACACATCATGCATTCATGTATGGAAGAGTGTTCTCATGTTCACATTGTGGGCGGAAAGGGCACTTAGCTAATTTTTGCTATGATAGACTAAGTGCATCTTGTCATAATATTTGGGTTCGAAGCACTAACTTTCAAGGACCCAAGAAAATTTGGGTACCAAAGTCAACAATTTTGTTAAATGATGTAGGTACCTTCCAAGGCCCAACGACGTAGAGGATTGTGGTATCTTGATAGTGGTTGCTCAAGGCACATGACTTGGGACATCAACAACTTTGCAACCCTATCAAGATACCATGAAGGTGGCACCGTCACCTTCGGAGATGATGCCAAGGGTAAAATCATCGGTATTGGTAATGTAAAACTCGGCACATCCCCTTTAATTAAGAATGTAGTTTTAGTTGATGGCCTCAAGCATAACCTCTTGAGTGTTAGTCAACTTCGTGATAAAAGCTTTGATGTTGTTTTTGATAATGTAGTTTGTAAAGTAATTGATAGAATTTCTAATACTTGTGTGTTTCCGGTTTTCGTGAAAGTAATGTTTATATGATAGATATGTCTAACATGTCTTGTAATATTACTTGCTTAAAAGCCCTCGATGACGACTCTTGGTTGTGGCATAGAAGATTAGGCCATATTTCATTTGACCATATATCTAGGTTAAACACAAAGGAAATGGTGAAAGGTATTTCTTGTTTGAATTTTGAAAAGGACCGAGTTTGTGACGCATGTCAATTTGGGAAACAAACTAAGTCTTCTTTCAAGTCAATTAAGGATATCATGACATCACGTCCTTTGGAGCTAATCCATATGGATCTATTTGGCCCTACACAAACCAAAAGTCTAAGTGGAAATAGATTTGCATTTGTTTTGGTTGATGACTTTTCACGGTTTACTTGGGTTTTCTTTCTTGAGCACAAAAATCAAGCATTTTCATATTTTCAAACTTTTAAGAAAAGAGTTGAAAAAGAAAAGGATGTTTCAATTTTAAGGATAAGAAGTGATAGAGGAGGTGAGTTCATTAACCTACCATTTACCACTTTTGTGAAGAACATAGAATAAAGCATGAACTTTCTTGTCCTAGAACTCCACAACAAAATGGAGTAGTTGAACGAAAAATCAAACTTTACAAGTGATGGCTAGGACAATGCTAAGTGAATATGGTCTACCACATTATTTGTGGGCCGAGGCCATAAATACATCATGCTATATATCAAATCGTGTTTTCTTGTGTAAAAATACTTCAAAGACTTCTTTTGAAATGTACTTTTCTAGAAAACCAAATGTTTCATCTTTCAAGGTTTTTGGATGCAAATGTTTTGTTTTAAATACAAAAGATAATTTAAGAAAATTTGATGCTAAAGCTTATGAGGCAATTTTTGTGGGTTATTCTAATACTAGTAAAGCTTATAGAATCTTCAGTAGATCATCTTTGACTATTGAGGAATCTATACATGTTAAGTTTGAAGAATCTAACTTGTTTGTTAAGAATGTTGTAGAAATAGATGCTTTGGATGAAGGCTTGGAGAAAGTGACCTTGCAGGATACACCTACTATGGGAGACAAGCCAAAGGATGATGAAGGAAGTGAAGCTAAAGTAGAAGAGGCTCAAGGAAATGAAAATCAAACAAATGAAGAGGAGCCTACTCAACAACTTCCAAAGGATTGGAGATACAATTCTCATCATCCCAAGGACCTCGTCATAGGTGAAGTATCTAAAGGGGTAACCACTCGCTCTAAACTTCATGATTTTTGTGGACATTATGCATTTATTTCTCATGTTGAACCCAAGAACGTCCTCGAAGCCGAGGCCGATTCATATTGGTTGCTAGCCATGCAAGAGGAACTCAATCAATTTGAGCGCAACCAAGTTTGGCACCTTGTTCCTAGGCCCCACGATAGACCAACAATTGGTACTAAGTGGATCTTTAAGAACAAGTTGGATGAATCGGGTAACGTTGTTAGGAATAAAGCTAGGTTAGTTGCCCAAGGTTACACTCAAATTGAAGGAATCGATTTTGAAGAAATCTTTGCACCCGTAGCACGGCTTGAAGCCATACGGATGACACTGGCATTTGCCTCATATAAAGATTTTAAATTATTTCAAATGGATGTTAAAAGTGCTTTTCTAAATGGTTTTATTGAAGAAGAGGTGTATGTTGAGCAACCCCCCGGGTTTGTTGATCCTACACATCCGGATTTTGTGTTTAAATTAGATAAAGCTCTTTATGGTTTAAAACAAGCCCCTAGGGTTTGGTATGAAAGACTTTCTTCATTTTTAATTTCAAATGATTTTAAGAAAGGAAAAATTGATACAACATTGTTTACAAAACATGTAGAAAATGATATTCTTATTGTGCAAATTTATGTAGATGATATTATTTTTGGTTCTACTAATGAATCTCTTTGCCAAGCTTTTGAATCATGCATGAAAGAAGAATTTGAAATGTCTATGATGGGGGAACTCAACTATTTCCTTGGACTCCAAATCAATCAAAGGAAGGATGGGATCTTCATCAATCAAGCCAAGTACACCAAGGAACTCATCAAAAGGTTCGGGCTTGAAGGAGCTAAAGTGAGCAAAACTCCCATGGCAACAACTACCAAGCTTGATAAGGATGAACAAGGTAAAAGTGTAGACATTAAACTTTATCGTAGCATGATAAGTAGTTTATTGTATTTGACGGCTAGTAGGCCGGATATCATGTTTTCCGTTTGTCTTTGTGCACGTTTTCAATCTTGTCCTAAAGAGTCATATAATTGCGGTTAAACGCATAATTAGATACCTTAAGGGCACTATTGAAATGGGTTTGTGGTATCCGAAAACCGGCCAATTTTCAATGACGAGTTTTTCGGATGCCGACTATGCGGGTTGTAGGGTAGATAGGAAGAGCACAAGTGGAACATGTCAATTCCTAGGTAATTGTCTTGTATCTTGATCTTCCAAAAAGCAAAATTCGGTAGCCCTTTCAACCGCCGAGGCGGAGTATGTTGCAGCCGGAGCTTGTTGTGCACAAGTGCTTTGGATGAAACATACTCTCCTCGACTATGATTTACACTTTGATCATGTTAAAATATTTTGTGATAATACTAGTACTATTCACATGACAAAGAATGCAAATCAACATAGTAAAACCAAACACATTGACATTAGATATCACTTTCTTAGAGATCATTATGAGAAAGGTGATATTGATATAGACTATGTTTCTACCGATTTTCAACTTGCCGATATTTTTACTAAACCTTTAGACTATGCTAGATTCTCTTTTATTTGTGGTGAGTTGAATGTTTGCATTATGGATTCTTAAAGATAAATTTTTTAATGTTTTGTTTGCTTAGTTTAACCCTTTTTGATGTATGACAAAAAGGGGGAGAAAAAGAGTAAGTTTGTTGTAAGTTTGTTGTTTAAAAAGAATAAGTTTATTGTTTATTTAAGTTTTTGACAAAACTATTGTGTTTTCAATGCTTTATGTATCTTACTCATTGTAATGTTTTATACATAGCATTATTTGAGGGGAGCTTTCCAAAGCTCTTCTTCCACTTTTGTTTAAATAACTTATATGTTTTGTCATCATCAAAAGGGGGGAGATTGTTGGCCCAAGGTTACAATCACCCGTGTTTAGTGTGTTTTAATGATTACAAAACATATTAGTTATTTGTACTAATAATGTTTGTTGTTTAAGTGTGTTTCAGGGTTCTAACCAAACTAGAAGGGTTCTTCCTTAAAGGAAAGTGTTTTGGACTCAAGTCAACTCAATTTGGGCTCAAGAATCAAGTTTTGAAGATCATATGGTGAAAGCCCTCTTGAAGCACTTGTAGTACTTAGAACCAATGTAAGAAATAGTTTGTTAAAGTTTGAGTTTTAGAAATTGGCTCTAGGATACACACACACAATTATGTATACAAGTTTTCATAGTTAAAATTTTTGTTTCTAAGTTTTTCTCATGACTTGACAAAGATTCATGACTCCAAGTTTTACAAAGACATATATCATATTTAAATCATGTATACTCTTTTCATCATGATACTTAGATATCTTTTACTTCAAAATATTTTTACAAAATTTGTCAAAGTCCTGCTACTGTTTTTCTGTTTCAGGCTTGACCGGCCGACCGGCCCGGTCGACCGGCGCCTGCATCAGGACGTGCACGCTTGTGCACGTCTGTCGGCCGACCGCCCGGGTCGACCGACTGTCTGCAGTTTGCTCTCGGGTTTTCTGGGTCGACCGCCCGGGTCGACCGCCCGCAGAACACTTTGTTTCTCCTTGAGGACGGTCGACCCTGGGGTCGACCGGAGCCCAACGGCTCTTTGCCAGCAGAGCCGGCCGCCGACCGGCCCGGTCGACCGCCAAGCCTGCAAAAGCCCAACGGCTCTTTCCTTTTTTGTGAAATTCTGAAATCTGTCTTTTTAATCTGTTTTGGCAGACTTTTTCTGAGGTTTTGGAGATCTTTTTCAGAGCAAATAAGCTTAAAATAAATTGTTTTTAACCTATTTCTCTCCCTATAAATAGAGGAGAAGAGTCTCTTGCAAATAACCAAGAAAAATTCTCAAGTTTTCATAGTTTTCAAAAAGAAAAGAAAAGTGTTTAAGCTCTTCATCTCCAACTCTTTCTTGAGCTTGTTTTCAGTTGTATTTGTTAGCAAATTTCATTCTACAACTGAGTTTTTCTCACTACACTTCATAGAGCCAAAAATCTCTTACTCATTCTATAAGGAAGTTGTAAAAGAGAGAGATATTGTAAAGAGTTTAGTGATCTTGTTGTGATCACTTTGGTTGCTTGTTCTTCTTCTTGTTCTTGTGGAGACACCTCTTCGGTAGAGGTTATTGTAATTGGTGGAGCTCGGTGCTCGGGTCTTCGGTAGACCGTTGTAAGCGTCCTCGGTGGATAGTGGAAACCCTTCACGGAGGTGAAGGCGGGGAGTAGAGCGGTGGCTCGAACCTCGAAATAAACATCTTGTGTTTGCGATTGCTTTGTGTCCATATTGCTTTAAATTTCTCTTGCACTCTATTGCTTTAACTTACTTGCTTGAGATCTAGTTTTCTTACCTTGTGTTATTGCCTCTAGTTTGTGATACTTGCGATATATCTTGTGTGCATTTCATCATTGCATATTATTCATTCTTTGTTCGATCAATTCTCATACAACAAGGTTGCATTGCGCACCTCTAACCCATTCAAGGGGAATTGGGAGGAAGGAGTTCAGAACCCTTCACGGGGTATTCGGCTCTTAGTCTTGTTTTGAGAGATCGTTGCATCATTCATCCATCTTAGTTTTTAAAAGATTGTTAGATTAGCAGTTACACCTATTCACCCCCCCTCTAGGTGTTTTTCAGTTGGCAATTGTATTTTTATACCATATGTGTGAAGTTTTAGGTATTAGCTGAAGTTCCGATCCAAACACAGTAACAGGTCCTGTTAGTCGACTTGCCTATTCCTATAGTCGACTAATACCACTATTAATCACTAACATTGAAGCTATAGTCGACTGGGGTTGATTCAAAGAGTATTTATTCTCTGTTGGCTGTCAGTGACTTATGTAGTCGACTACCCTAACCTGTATAGTCGACTGCTCTATGTACTAGTCGACTTATACATCATCTATAGTCGACTAGACATGGATCAAAAAGGTATGCTGCTCTCTGTTTGTCACTTATAATCAATTCTAGTCGATTACCCTCTCTGGTGTAGTCGACTACTATAGGCTCTAGTTGACTATTTATCATCTATAGTCGACTAGTCATGGTCAAAAGAAGATGTCTACTCTCTATTTGTTTCCTGTAACTGAGGGTAGTCGACTTACAATTTATATATAGTCGACTAAGATGTGTTTCTAATGACTTGTCTACCCATTTTTTCCTTCCATAGTCGACTTAGCCCAAGGGCTAGTCGACTAACACTGGTGAAATTGCCTAAGTAAGTCGACTTATCTTAGAGTCTGGAATATCAATTCTTTATAATTTTAACATACAATTTCTAACTTAATCATATTAACATACATGATCAACATAGAATATAATCGCAACATGCATACATGATCAACATAAAATATAATCGCAACATGCATACATGATCAACATAAAATATAATCTCCCCTTCGATCACCTCCGGTTCAACCCGGTCCCTTCCTCCGATACGTTTACCACGTATTATTCTCCCCTTCGATCACCTCCGATTCAACCCGGTCCCTTCCTCCAATACGTTTACCACGTATTATTCTCCCCTTCGATCACCTCCGGTTCAACTCGGTCCCTTCATCCAACACGTTTACCACATATTATTCTCCCTTCGATCACCTCTGGTTCAACCGGTCCCTTCCTCCAATACGTTACCACGTATTATAACATGCAAATATCATATCCTTCATGTAATAACCACATGTAAGGATCCATAAGACAATAATAACATAAAGGTTCACATGATTCCTACTTTACCTGATGCCAATATTAAGAAAGACATTAACATGTATAAGTAAGCACTTATTAAACTAACAACATGCAAGTCTTTTCAAGATTATCAACATGTTATATCATTCCAATATATGTGTAGCCAAGCATGTGCATGAAGTCAAGTATGATGTTCATTCATAAAACTATTTCTTTTTAAGAAGCATGTGTTAGACTACTATGCATACACAATAACGTGTCGATCATGCACCCTTGTAAGCGTTCATAAGAAATACAACAACATAACACCACATGATTGTTCATAATGTATACATAAACATATAAACCATTCTCAAGCATCATCATTCATTTTCTTGTCCATTTATAACTTAGAAATTTCCCTACTTTATTTCAAGTTTTACTTTCCTACTATATTACTAGGGTTCGAATGTTCTACTCATCCTTAAAGCGAGTATCTCCTTATCAAGCTCGGTTTTCCGCTATATTGGAGTCTACAAGGTCACAAAATCATCATAATTAGTTCTTTAGTTAAAAGAGTATAAGAGGGGTAGAATTCTTAAGGATGTGCTTACCTTTCAACCAATATCACCCTCCTAACTCGTTATTCTAGAACAACCTTGACTCTAAGAATTCCCTTTTATGGTGATGTTAGATCACCACTTTAGCTTGTTCTATTTGGTCTTTGGAGGAGTTAAAACATGTAAAGGAAGCCTTTTTCTTGTATAATAGGAAGTAGGAAAGTTTTGTGAAGGAATGAGAGGGAGAAAGAGAGAGTGTGTGAAGAAGAAATGGGGAAAAAAGGGCTGCTGGCTGTTGGCTATTGGCCGACTGCAAAAGGGAAGGAGGGGAGAAGTTTTTTGTGAAGTTGGAATGAAGAGAGAGAGTGTGTGTTGGCAAATGAGGTTCTTCTCTTCACCCCCCTATTTATAGCCCAATCTCTTCAATAATCTCATGACAAGTGTTGTAACGGTCCCATCTTCTCATAAGCAAGATTAGTCCATAACATATCTTTATTCCCAGATTACCTTCTTCATATCGATTAGTTATTAAAATTTTCGGCAGCATTTCCTCTAATATTTCACCTTTTTCCTCATACAAGGATAACAATTTCGGCTCCAAGGCCTACTTATATCAAAAAAGGATTTCGGCCACACGGCCCATATATCTCAAGTTATAAGGATCTCCAATAACACCATATCACAACCATAAAGACTTCCCACAGCATACTCTCTATCATATGCTTTCCATACATAACTATAAAAGCATCCAACATAACATGAAGCCACAACATGATTCCATACATAAACTTACAACGCTCCAAGCACCACAAGTTCCACTTACGAATAATACAAGATGGGGGGTTACATGGAATAATAGCATCAAACACTTTTAGCTAGGAATATCCGAATCAAAACATACATAAGTGCACATAGTGAACAAAAAAAAAATCATAGTTGATAAGATATGTCATCATGCTCATAATTACTCCAAGCTACATTAGGCCTTTACCTTTATCTGGACCTGAAAAGGGAAACAAAATGAAGGGAATGAGCTCGACAGCTCAGCGAGTAAATATCATAACCACTTATACAAATAATATCGTGAATATTAAATGTTACAAGAATGTAGGTACTTCCTTATCCGATTTAACAATTACAAGTTATGATTGCTAGACTCCTTTATGATTACTAACAGTTTCCCATAGACTTATGCACAAATCCTTACCTTGCCCTAGCCTGTACTAATCATTTTCATTTTTCTCATTAATTACCGACAATACAATGCTTCAATTACTTACTAGGACACATCCACATATCACCCTAATCATAGGGTGTAACGGCCAAATTTTTAACTATCTAATTACTATTTCCTATGCATATTAAGTGTTAGTTAAATGAGAAAATATTTTTTTTTTATGATTTCTCTTTCTTAATTAAATATCAATAGAAGTAAAAATAAGCATGGAACTAACATTTATTTTCTTTATGTTGTCATTTTGGAATTTATGGCACAAATAGGAATTCATAAAATATTTATATTGGTATTTAATGACAACATGTATATGATACTAGGGTATATAGGGTATACCCTAAATAATTTCAATTAGAGACATTTAATGGTATTTCCAATAATAGTGTATTTAGAAAAATATTAAGGGTAGTAAATAAGATTTTTTTTTTTAATTTATAGTGAGTGGGAGAGTTAGGTGTGCATGTGGAGTGAAGTGTAAGGCTAGGATCAATTTGATCCTAGCCTTAGCCAAGTGGCAAGCCCATTGGGGTTTGTGTCTTGCAAATGTTTGGGTTTGAAGGGCTTTTGTGCATAATGGGCAACTCATTTACCTCTGAACTGAGAAGAACTCTCTTCTCTGTAAAAAACAGAATTTTCCCACACCTAAAACATAGAAACTCTCCCCCCTCACAACTCTCTTCCTCTTCCAGTGAGCCTTGGCCGGAATCAGGGGACATCCTCACACCTCGCGCCACCTCGCAGCCACACCCAGCCGTGCGCGACTGCGCACAGCCTCTCGCGATCGCGCAGCCGCGGAAACCCGCGGAAAGCCGCGCGATCGCGGCAAAACCAGGCCTTGGGTCGGCCTGATTTCGTCGGAGGGACGTCCTGTTGGCCAGGAGTCGGGGAGAAGAGCCTGAACTTGGGTAGTGGAAGGTAATAGTGTGGAACCCTAATTTTTAGTTTGCCCTAAAAACTCCCAATTTTCAGAAATCGAAATTGGGTAAAGGCAAATTCATGCTTCATTATTTCCTTCCTTTTTGTGAGGTATTTTATAACTAATAAATTCTTTGTCTTTTGCTAGGATTTGAGTAAAGGGATTGATCTAAGATTTCAAGTGGGGAACCCATCTATAATAGTGAGTAAATTCCATACTCACTTTACATGTTTTAATTTACTAATCATTCATTTAGAAATTGAGGTATGTGATAGAGAAAAGGAACTTGAAGAATGTGAAATCAAATGGTGTAGAGTAGTATGAAAATTAAATCAACATGGAATTGGTACTAAATTACCCTACTCATGATCTTGAGTTAGCTGCAGTCATTTTTGCCTTAAAAATTTGGCGGCACTACCTTTATGGAGTATCATGTGATATTTACACAGATCACAAAAACTTGAAATATATTTTCACCCAAAAGGAATTGAATATGCGCCAAAGAAGATGGTTAGAATTGATGAAGGACTATGACTTGGACATTCATTATCACCCTGGGAAGGCCAACGTGGTGGCTGACGCGTTAAGCCGGAAGTCTGGAGGATCCTTGGCAGTATTGTTAACACAGCAATCGGAGTTAATAAAGGAGATGGAACGAATGCAACTTGAAATTCACATAAGAGGGCTCCGGGATGGAGTGAACCAGATAAATCAAATTAGTATTGGTTTCGATCTTTATGATGAGATCAAGGAAGCTCAAAGGAAAGATGATCAGACAGCTAAAAATCTTGAGAAAGTGCAAAAAGGTGAAACCCAAGAATTTATAATTTCCAGGGATTTACTGAGGAAGGGAAGCCGAATAGTTATACCACCAGATTTTAAACTCAAGGAGCGAATTTTAACTGAAGCCCATTGCACTCCTTACACCGCACATCCTGGAACAACCAAGATGTATCAGGAATTGCAGGCAAACTTTTGGTGGGAAGGGATGAAGAAGGACATAGCAAGCTTTGTACAGAGATGTTTGATATGCCAACAAGTTAAGGCTGAACATAAGAAGCCTCCTGGACTCCTCATGCCCTTACAAATCCCTGAATGGAAGTGGAGCAATATTACAATGGATTTTGTGACCGGACTTCCTAAATCCCCTCAAGGATGTGATGCCATCTGGGTGATAGTCGATAGACTTACAAAGTCCGCTCATTTTCTGCCCATACGAATAAACTATTCGATGGATAGATTAGCTCAGATTTACCTCCGAGAGATAATCAGGATTCATGGAGTCCCTGAGACGATCGTGTCAGATCGCGACCCTCGGTTTCAGTCAAAGTTATGGATCAGTCTATCCCAAGCTCTGGGCACCAAGCTACACCCAAGTACAGCTGTTCATCCGCAAACCGACGGACAATCAGAAAGAACTATACAAATATTGGAAGATATGCTGAGAGCATGCGTGTTGGATTTCGGGGGTAATTGGGAAAAGTATCTACCATTAGCAGAGTTTGCATACAACAACAGTTATCAATCTACTATTGGAATGCCCCCATTTGAAGCATTGTACGGCAGGAAGTGTAGATCTCCGATTTGCTGGGAGGAGATTGGAGACCGAACATTATTCGGAGCCGATATAGTGGTAGATACAACAGAGAAGATCCGGATGATAAAGAAGAGAATGAAGGCGGCCCAGAGTAGACAGAAGACATATGCGGATCGGCGCAGAAGACCTTTGGAATTTGCAGAAGGCGACAAAGTTTTTCTGAAGATATCGCCAATGAAAGGAGTGATACGGGTTAGTAAACGAAACAAATTAGACCCCCGTTTTGTCGGTCCTTTCGAGATATTGGAGAGAATAGGACCTCTGGCTTACCGGTTGGCTTTACCACCAGAAATGGAGAAGATGCATAATGTATTTCATGTGTCACAACTAAGGAAATACATATCAGACCCCAGTCATATTCTTAGTTACTCACCACTGCAACTCCAAGAAGATTTGTCATATGCAGTGGAGCCAGTGCAGATCTTGGATCGTAAGGAGAAGGTTTTGCGGAACAAAGCTGTTCCGTTAGTGAAAGTATTATGGAGAAGCCAGGAAATTGAAGAGACTACTTGGGAGCCAGAAGAGGTTATGCGATTTAACTACCCACAACTTTTCCGAGGTAAGTCAAGCTTCGGGCCGAAGCTTCCCTAAGGGGGGTAGAAATGTAACGGCCAAATTTTTAACTATCTAATTACTATTTCCTATGCATATTAAGTGTTAGTTAAATGAGAAAATATTTTTTTTTATGATTTCTCTTTCTTAATTAAATATCAATAGAAGTAAAAATAAGCATGGAACTAACATTTATTTTCTTTATGTTGTCATTTTGGAATTTATGGCACAAATAGGAATTCATAAAATATTTATATTGGTATTTAATGACAACATGTATATGATACTAGGGTATATAGGGTATACCCTAAATAATTTCAATTAGAGACATTTAATGGTATTTCCAATAATAGTGTATTTAGAAAAATATTAAGGGTAGTAAATAAGATTTTTTTTTAATTTATAGTGAGTGGGAGAGTTAGGTGTGCATGTGGAGTGAAGTGTAAGGCTAGGATCAATTTGATCCTAGCCTTAGCCAAGTGGCAAGCCCATTGGGGTTTGTGTCTTGCAAATGTTTGGGTTTGAAGGGCTTTTGTGCATAATGGGCAACTCATTTACCTCTGAACTGAGAAGAACTCTCTTCTCTGTAAAAAACAGAATTTTCCCACACCTAAAACATAGAAACTCTCCCCCCTCACAACTCTCTTCCTCTTCCAGTGAGCCTTGGCCGGAATCAGGGGACATCCTCACACCTCGCGCCACCTCGCAGCCACACCCAGCCGTGCGCGACTGCGCACAGCCTCTCGCGACCGCGCAGCCGCGGAAACCCGCGGAAAGCCGCGCGATCGCGGCAAAACCAGGCCTTGGGTCGGCCTGATTTCGTCGGAGGGACGTCCTGTTGGCCAGGAGTCGGGGAGAAGAGCCTGAACTTGGGTAGTGGAAGGTAATAGTGTGGAACCCTAATTTTTAGTTTGCCCTAAAAACTCCCAATTTTCAGAAATCGAAATTGGGTAAAGGCAAATTCATGCTTCATTATTTCCTTCCTTTTTGTGAGGTATTTTATAACTAATAAATTCTTTGTCTTTTGCTAGGATTTGAGTAAAGGGATTGATCTAAGATTTCAAGTGGGGAACCCATCTATAATAGTGAGTAAATTCCATACTCACTTTACATGTTTTATTTACTAATCATTCATTTAGAAATTGAGGTATGTGATAGAGAAAAGGAACTTGAAGAATGTGAAATCAAATGGTGTAGAGTAGTATGAAAATTAAATCAACATGGAATTGGTACTAAATTACTCTATTTCATTTGAAGGTAGATGCATGTTATGTATGTATGATGCGTAAGTAAAGGAAGTATTGATGGGTGTTTGCTAGAGTGTGATTATGCCTAAATCACTATGTTGCATATTATGTAAGTATGAGGCTTAGGTAAAGGAAGTATTGTTGGGGGTTTACTTAAGTGTAAATGTGCCCTAATAGCTATGTTACATGTTATGTATGTGTAATATTATAGTTACTAATCATGATACCTAAGCACCTTCACATGAATCACAATTCTACAAATTATTATGGTTATACTTCTATAGTAGCGTGACTTGAGTATGTGAGTGGTATGTGTGTAGGTCGATCATGTAACCTTACCAAAACATACTAATTTGGTAACTTATGCAAAAGTACACCTTTGATATGTTATATGTGTTAGTGTATGATATAGGAAATTTTTCTATGGTTGTTATTCTAAGGAGGAAGGGGCCGGGCGGGAGCCGGTAGGAGGGGGGAAGACGGTGAGAAATGTTGTGCATTCACATTAAATATATAAGGAGGAAGGGCCGGGCGGGAGCCGGTAGGTGGAGAAGACGGGGATTATGGGGAATCACGTATATACACATGAGTATGTATGCTTGTGCTATAATTATATGTATTGTTATACTTCAAGGAGGAAGGGGCCGGGCGGGAGCCGGTAGTCGGGAGAAGACGGGGTAAATTAACACCCTATGATTTGGGTGATATGTGAATATGTCCTAGTGAGTAATTGAAGCATTGTATTGTCGGTAATTAATGAGAAAAATGAAAATGATTAGTACAGGCTAGGGCAAGGTAAGAAATTGTGCATAAGTCTATGGGAAATCTTTAGTAATCATATAGGAGTCTAGCAATCATACTTGTAATTGTTAATTTGGGTAAGGAAGTGCCTATATTCATGTGACATTTAATATTCACGTTATCTTTTGTGTAGTGGTTATGAAATTTACTCGCTGAGCTGTCAAGCTCATTCCATTTATTTTGTTCCCTTTTTCAGGTCCAGATAAAGGTAAAGGCCTAATGTAGCTTGGAGTACTTATGAGCATGATGACCTATCTTACCAACTATGATTTTTGTTCACTATGTCCATGTATGTATGTTTTGATTTGGGTATCCTTAGATGATAGTGTTATGGTGCTATTATTCCATGTAACCCCCATTTTGTATTAATTGTAAGTGGAACTTGTGGTGTTTGGAGCATGGTAAGTTCATGTTTGGTGAATCGTGTTTTGGTTTCGGTGATGTTGGATGCTTTTATAGTTATGTATGGAAAGTATATGATGTAGAGTTTGTTGTTGGGAAGTCTTTATGGTTGTGATATGATGTTATTGGAGATCATTATAACTGGATATATATATATATAGGCTGTGTGGCCGAAATTCTTTTGGATATAAGTAGGCCTTGGAGCCGAAATTGTTATTCTTGTATGAGAGCAAAGGTGAAATATTAGAGGAGATGCTGCCGAAATTTCAAATAATTATTCGGTACTAGAAGGTAATCTGGGAATAAAGAGATGTTTATGGACTAATCTTGTTTATTAGAAATTGGGACCGTTACATAGGGTGCTAATTTACCCCGTCTTCTCCCGACTACCGGCTCCCGCCCGGCCCCTTCCTCCAGGAAATGTAACAAGACATATAAACATAGCATAAGCATACATACTCACGTGTATATACGTGATCTCCCATAATCCCCGTCTTCTCCACCCACCGGCTCCCGCCCGGCCCCTTCCTCCTTATATAAATAATATGAATGAACAAACATTTCTCACCGCCTTCCCCCCCTCCTACCGGCTCCCGCCCGGCCCCTTCCTCCTTAGATAACAATCATAAAAAAATTTCAATATATCATACACTAACACATATAGCATATCAAAAGTGTACTTTTGCATAAGTTACCAAATTCGTATGCATTGGTAAGATTACATAATCAACGTGTTCACGTACCACTCACATACTCAAATCACGCTATTATACAAGTATAACCATAGTAATTTGTACAATTATGATTCATGCGAAAGTGCTTAAGCATCAAGATTAGTGACTATAGTATCACACATACGTAACATGCAACATAGTTACTAAGGCATGTTTACACTTTAGTAAACACCCATCGATACTTCCTTTACCTAAGCATCACACATACATAACATGCAACATAGCTATCAAGGCATATTTACACTTTAGTAAACACCCATCAATACTTCCTTTACCTAAGCATCACACATACATAACATGCAACTACCTTCTAATGAACATAGAGTGATTATAGTACCAATTCCATGTAGATTTAATTTGTGTACTACTCTATGCCATTCTATTACACTTTCTTCAAATTCCCATTCATCACATACATCAATTTCCAATATATGATTCATAAATTAAAAATGTAAAGTGAGTATGGAAATTTACTCACAATTATAGATGGGTTCCTCACTTGGAATCTTAGATCAATTCCCTTACTCAATTCCTAGCAAAAGACAATGAATCTATTAGTTGTAAATTACCTCACAAAAGGAAGGAAGTAGTGAAGCATGAATTTACCTTTACCCAATTTCGATTTCTGAAAATTGGGAGTTTTAGGACAATCAAAGAAAATTAGGGTTTCACACTATCCCCTTCCACTACCCAATTTCAGGCTCTTCTCCTCGATTTCTGGCCAACAGGAGGTCCCTCCGACGAAACCAGGCCGACCCACGGCCTGGTTTTGCCGCGATCGCGCGGCTTTCCGCGGGTTTCCGTGGCTGCGCGGTCGCGCGAGGCGGTGCGCAGTCGCGCACGGCTGGGTGTGGCCGCGAGGTGGCGCGAGGCTGAGAGGATATCCCTTGATTCCAGTCGAGGTTCAACTGAAAGAGGAAGATGGAGTTGTGAGAGAGGAGGGCTTTTAGGTTTCAGGCGTGGGAAAAATTCTGTTTTACAGAGAAGAAAGCTCTTCTCAGTTCAGAGGTAATTGGGTTGTGCATTATGCACAAAAGTCCTTAATAACCCAATAATTGCAATGCTCTCTCCCTACTAAGTTTGCCACTTGGCCAAGGCTAGGATCAAATTGATCCTAGCCTTACACTTCACCCCACATGCACACCTAACTCTCCCACTAACTAGCAATTAATAAAAAAAATAAAAAAAAATCTTATTTACAATACTTAGTATTTTCTAAGTATACTTCTTATTGGAAATACTATTACTTATACCTAAGTGAAATTATTTAGGGTATACTCCTATACCCCTAGCATCATATACATGTTGTCATTAAATACCAATATATTTATTCTATGAATTCCTATTTGTGCCATAAATCCCAAAATGACAACATAAAAAAAAAAAAATACTAATTCCATGATTGTATTTATTACCATTGGTATTTGATTAAGAAAGAGGAAACATAAAAAAAAATATATTTTCCTATCTAACTGACGCTTAATATACTCAGGAAATAATAATTAAATAGATAAAAAATTTATGGCCGTTACATTTCTACCCTCCTTAGGGAAGCTTCGGCCCCGAAGCTCGACGTACCTTGGAAAAGTTGCGGGTAGTTAAATCGCATATCCACTTCTGGCTCCCAAGTAGTCTCTTCAATTTCCTGGCTTCTCCATAATACTTTCACTAACGGAATAGCTTTGTTCCGCAAAACCTTCTCCTTACGATCCAAGATTTGCACTGGCTCCACCGCATATGACAAATCTTCTTGGAGTTGTAGTGGTGAGTAACTAAGAACATGACTGGGGTCTGGTATATATTTTCTTAGTTGTGACACGTGAAACACATTATGCATCTTCTCTATTTCTGGTGGTAATGCTAACCGGTAAGCCAGAGGTCCTATTCTTTCCAATATCTCGAAAGGACCGATAAAACGGGGGTCTAACTTATTCCGTTTACCAACCCGTATCACTCCTTTCATTGGCGATATCTTCAGAAAAACTTTGTCGCCTTCTGCAAATTCTAAAGGTCTTCGGCGCCTATCCGCATATGACTTCTGTCTACTCTGGGCCGCCTTCATTCTCTTCCTTATCATCCGGATCTTCTCTGTTGTATCTACCACTATATCGGCTCCGAATAATGTTCGGTCTCCAATCTCTTCCCAGCAAATCGGAGATCTACACTTCCTGCCGTACAAGGCTTCAAATGGGGGCATTCCAATAGTAGATTGATAACTATTGTTGTATGCAAATTCTGTTAATGGTAGATATTTTTCCCAATTACCCCCGAAATCCAACACGCATGCTCTCAGCATATCTTCCAATATTTGTATAGTTCTTTCCGATTGTCCGTCGGTTTGCGGATGAGCAGCTGTACTTGGGTGTAGCTTGGTGCCCAGAGCTTGGGATAGACTGATCCATAGCCTTGACTGAAACCGAGGGTCACGATCTGACACAATCGTCTCAGGAACTCCATGGATCCTGATTATCTCTCGGAGGTAGATCTGGGCCAATCTGTCCATCGAATAGTTTATTCGTATGGGCAGAAAATGAGCGGACTTTGTAAGTCGATCTACTATCACCCAGATGGCATCATATCCTTGAGGGGATCTAGGGAGTCCGGTCACAAAATCTATAGTAATGTTACTCCACTTCCATTCAGGGATTTGTAAGGGCATGAGGAGTCCAGGAGGCTTCTTATGTTCAGCCTTAACTTGCTGGCATATCAGACATCTCTGTACAAAGTTTGCTATGTCCTTCTTCATTCCTTCCCACCAAAAGTTTGTCTGCACATCCTGATACATCTTGGTTGTTCCAGGATGTGCGGTGTAAGGAGTGCAATGGGCTTCAGTCAAAATTTGTTCCTTGAGTTTAAAATCTGGCGGTATAACTATTCGGCTTCCCTTCCTCAGCAAATCCCTGGAAATGATAAATTCTTGGGTTTCGCCTCTTTGCACTTTCTCAAAATTTTTGGCTGTCTGATCATCTTTCCTTTGAGCTTCCTTGATTTCTTCATAGAGATCGAAACCAATACTAATTTGATTTATCTGGTCCACTCCATCCCGGGGCCCTCTTATGTGAATTTCAAGTTGCATTCTTTCCATCTCCTTTATCAACTCCGATTGCTGTGTTAACAATACTGCCAAGGATCCCCCAGACTTCCGGCTTAGAGCATCGGCCACCACGTTGGCCTTTCCAGGGTGATAATGAATGTCCAAGTCATAGTCCTTCATCAACTCCAACCATCTTCTTTGGCGCATATTCAATTCCTTTTGGGTGAAAATATATTTCAGGCTTTTGTGGTCTGTGTAAATATCACATGATACTCCATAAAGGTAGTGCCGCCAAATTTTTAAGGCAAAAATGACTGCAACTAACTCAAGATCATGGGTAGGGTAATTTTTCTCATGGTTCCTTAGTTGTCTAGAGGCATATGCAATTACTCTCCCATTTTGCATCAATACACACCCCAGGCCTGACTTTGATGCATCACTGAAAACAACATAACCTTCGTTTCCAATGGGCATGGCTAAGATTGGAGCCGAAGTTAACTTATCTTTTAGCTCTTGAAAGCTTTTCTGCTGATCATCTCCCCAATGGAATTTGAGGCCTTTCTTAGTTAACTGGGACAAGGGTGCAGCTATCTTAGAAAATCCTTCTACAAACCTCCGGTAATACCCAGCCAATCCTAGGAAGCTTCGCACCTCGGTGACATTGGTAGGTTGAGGCCATCCCTTTATCGCCTCGATCTTTGCGGGGTCCACTGATATTCCTTCTTCATTAATGATGTGACCCAAGAACCCAACTTCATTCAGCCAGAACTCACACTTCTTAAGCTTTGCATAGAGTTGCTTTTCTCTCAATAGCTGTAATACTATCCTCAAGTGTCTTTCATGATCCTCTTTGCTCTTTGAATAGATCAGTATGTCATCAATGAACACCACTACAAATTGATCTAGATATGGCTGAAAAATTCTATTCATCAGATCCATGAATGCTGCTGGAGCATTAGTCAAACCAAATGGCATTACTAAAAATTCATAATGGCCATATCTGGTTCGAAAAGCAGTCTTAGAAACATCTTCCGGCTTGATCTTTAATTGATGGTATCCTGATCTTAGATCTATCTTGGAAAATATACTGGCACCCTGAAGTTGATCAAATAGGTCATCAATCCTTGGCAATGGATATCGATTCTTGATAGTGACCTTGTTCAGCTCTCGATAATCTATACACAGCATCATGCTCCCATCCTTCTTCTTAACAAATAATACTGGAGCACCCCAAGGTGATACACTCGGCCGAATAAAACCGAGGCTTAGCAACTCTTGCAACTGGTCCTTCAATTCATTCATTTCTGCAGGTGCCATTCTATAAGGTGCCCTGGATATGGGGCTTGTCCCAGGTAGGAGATTAATGGAAAATTCTACTTCTCTATCTGGGGGTAAGCCGGGTAGATCCTCCGGAAAGACATCAGGATAGTCTCTTGCAACTTCTATATTTTCAATCTTAATCTTCATATCTTCTTCACTAATAAGGGTTGCCAATAACCCTTGACACCCTTGCCTCAATAATTTAGTGGCCTTTAAAGCAGAAATGACTGGAGTGCTGATTTTATTCTTCATCCCTACATAAACTCTTTCGGGAGTTCCCTCTAACTTAAAAATTATCTTCTTCTGATAACAATCTACATGAACACGATATGTTGACAACCAATCCATTCCTAGGATGATGTCAAACTCCATTTCTCCTAGCTTAATCAGGTCTGCCTGTGTCTTCATCTCACCTATGATGATTTTACATCCCTTATAATACTCGCTAGTGGTCACTCTAGCGCCTACAGGGGTTGATACCACTAGCTGATAGCTCAAAGGTTCAGATTCCATGTTAATAGTTGCAGCAAAAGATGAAGAAATAAAAGAGTGTGTAGCACCGGGATCAAATAATACTCGAGCAACATTATCGGATACACAGACAGTACCTTCCACCACGGCATTGGATGCTCGAGCCTCCTGCTGAGTGATTGCATTCATCCTTCCTTGAACTCTTGGTTGCTGTACAGATGCTTGTGTCGTGGCTGAGCGAGTCCTGTTGACAGGTTGTCGAAAGGCGGTAGCGTGTCCTCCTGCTGTTGGGGCAACACCCATGGTTGGTCTCCCTGTTCCCCTACTCGCTCCTGGATATCCATGCAGGGTTGGGCATTCTCTCCTCATATGACCCATTTTACCACAAGCAAAACATTGCTTACCAACAGAGCAACTGCCGGTGTGATTTCTATGACATCTGGGACACCATTGACTTCCTGCAAAGTTGGAGTCTGCGTGGGAAAATCCCCTCTTCTTGGGCCCTGAGTTCCCTCTGTTCCCTTGAGCCGGCATAAAGGAAGATCCAGTACCTCTGTCGGGCCTCATGGACTGAGTTCCAAAACTCGGTGCATTATTATACCGGGGGCGCTTCATATAGGGCAGTTCCCTGACCTTGTCTCCTGATTCTCCTGCATGTCTCTTTCGACTTCCATTGCTTTCTCCACAGCTAGACTATAAACTTGCAGTTGGAAAGGGATCAGCTTGCTCCTGATTTCTGGCCTCAAGCCCCTAACGAACCTCTTCGTCCTATCTTCCTCCTCGGACACCAATTTCTCAGCATACCTGGACAGCTGAGTGAATTTAGTTTCATATTGACTCACTGTCCATTGCTCCTGCTTCAGCTCTTGGAACTCCATCGCAAGTCGGTCCTTCACTACTCCAGGGATGTACTTTTCATTGAACTTTGCTACTAAGAAGTTCCAAGAGATCTCCCTTCCCAAGTTCTTAGCTCCTCCCTTTACCATCTCCCACCAGCGCTCGGCCTCTCCTTGGAACATGAAAGAAGCGAAAGATACTCGCTGGGTTTCAGTACATTCCATTACATCCAGTATCTTTTCAATTTGTCGGAGCCATTCTTCATCTTGAATAGGGTCAACTCCTCCTCTGAAGGCTGGTGGGTTGAGCTTTTGAAATTGTTCAAGAGCTCTACGGGGGTTGTTTACACTTGCCAACTGCAACAGCCAATCTGGGATTCTGTCCTGCACTCCCCGATTAGCATTAGATTGCCCACTCAAAATTTCTTGACTTGCCGGGGGATGGACGCTCCCAATTGCGCTGTGCAAAGGGGCGTTGCCCTCCGAGTTGGCATCGGATGGAGGAAAATTCAAATCCATCTAATACCTAGAAGAATAGTTGCACATAATCAATGGTAACACAATGATAATAAGTAAAATAGTTCACAAACAAAACACTGATTTCATTTATGCATAAAGCATTTTCATAGCAACATATACATTAGTATGGCTGCATTCATTCAAAACATGCCAATGCAGTCAAAAAGGGATACAAGTTCATACATGTAGCTACTGACGACCACTATCTTTACAAAAAAAAAATATATACTTATGGGAATCGACATTCCTTTTCTTCAAAAACAAAAACGGCAAAAACAAAAAAAAAAATTTTGCCACCTCACTAAACTCCCTTCAAGGGGTGATGTTAGATCCTGAGGAGCTCTCCGCCCGATCTTCCCTCATGGGTTCCTCTTCTGGATCCTCTTCTTCTACTGGTTCTTCTCCATTGGTTCTTCTTCCATTGGTTCTTCTTCTTCTGGTTCTTCTTCTACTTCCTCCAGTACAGTATCAAAATCACATCCCCAATTCTCGTTATCATCGTACAGGTCCATATCTTCCACCCAGCAAGAATTCCACCAAATACCCCCAACGAAAATCCTTCCGTCAGGGTTCATCTCCTCATCAGGTAGGACTCCCAAGTCCTCAGTTACTGGTACGTCTCTAATGGCACTTTCTGCCTCATTACTGTCATCTGCCTCATCTTGCCCCATGCGGGCTTCTGCCTCTAAATTGGCTGGGGAACCTTTAAGGATGACATTTGGATCGGTTTCGTCTGATTCAAAATCCCAGTCCATTGGGTCCGCGATCCAACTTAAACTTTCCGATTTCGAACCGTCAGACGATGATCCAGACATCTCAGAATCTCCCATCTGTAGAAGTAAGACATTTATATTAGCCGATATGCCTTCCGATTCTCCCCAAAGCAATAATTTGCATGAATATAGAATCAAGACATGATAGAAAATCATCACTTATATAACCATGCCGATCTTTCATAATTCTATCTTATGCACAATTGTCCTACTAATAGGTTTTGACCCCGACTTATGTGATATTTTGATTGTTCTCCCTTTCCGATGTCCCATAACACTGGAATTTCTTACAGAAGGGCCCGCACCCCTTGTAAGATCCATTTGAACTAAGGTATGCGGGTACCCACATTCAAATGTGGAGAACAGTTAAATATCCTACATTTCAGGGTCCAATACTCTAAAACTATACCATCATCCTCATACCCCACCTCTAATTTACCCTAGTACACATATACATGACTTCATAGTCAGTCTTACATACTACATCTATCTAGGCTAACCTTGCCTAAACCATGCTCTGATACCAATTGTAACGGTCCCATCTTCTCATAAGCAAGATTAGTCCATAACATATCTTTATTCCCAGATTACCTTCTTCATATCGATTAGTTATTAAAATTTTCGGCAGCATTTCCTCTAATATTTCACCTTTTTCCTCATACAAGGATAACAATTTCGGCTCCAAGGCCTACTTATATCAAAAAAGGATTTCGGCCACACGGCCCATATATCTCAAGTTATAAGGATCTCCAATAACACCATATCACAACCATAAAGACTTCCCACAGCATACTCTCTATCATATGCTTTCCATACATAACTATAAAAGCATCCAACATAACATGAAGCCACAACATGATTCCATACATAAACTTACAACGCTCCAAGCACCACAAGTTCCACTTACGAATAATACAAGATGGGGGGTTACATGGAATAATAGCATCAAACACTTTTAGCTAGGAATATCCGAATCAAAACATACATAAGTGCACATAGTGAACAAAAAAAAATCATAGTTGATAAGATATGTCATCATGCTCATAATTACTCCAAGCTACATTAGGCCTTTACCTTTATCTGGACCTGAAAAGGGAAACAAAATGAAGGGAATGAGCTCGACAGCTCAGCGAGTAAATATCATAACCACTTATACAAATAATATCGTGAATATTAAATGTTACAAGAATGTAGGTACTTCCTTATCCGATTTAACAATTACAAGTTATGATTGCTAGACTCCTTTATGATTACTAACAGTTTCCCATAGACTTATGCACAAATCCTTACCTTGCCCTAGCCTGTACTAATCATTTTCATTTTCTCATTAATTACCGACAATACAATGCTTCAATTACTTACTAGGACACATCCACATATCGCCCTAATCATAGGGTGCTAATTTACCCCGTCTTCTCTCGACTACCGGCTCCCGCCCGGCCCCTTCCTCCAGGAAATGTAACAAGACATATAAACATAGCATAAGCATACATACTCACGTGTATATACGTGATCTCCCATAATCCCCGTCTTCTCCACCCACCGGCTCCCGCCCGGCCCCTTCCTCCTTATATAAATAATATGAATGAACAAACATTTCTCACCGCCTTCCCCCCCTCCTACCGGCTCCCGCCCGGCCCCTTCCTCCTTAGATAACAATCATAAAAAAATTTCAATATATCATACACTAACACATATAGCATATCAAAAGTGTACTTTTGCATAAGTTACCAAATTCGTATGCATTGGTAAGATTACATAATCAACGTGTTCACGTCCCACTCACATACTCAAATCACGCTATTATACAAGTATAACCATAGTAATTTGTACAATTATGATTCATGCGAAAGTGCTTAAGCATCAAGATTAGTGACTATAGTATCACACATACGTAACATGCAACATAGTTACTAAGACATGTTTACACTTTAGTAAACACCCATCGATACTTCCTTTACCTAAGCATCACACATACATAACATGCAACATAGCTATCAAGGCATATTTACACTTTAGTAAACACCCATCAATACTTCCTTTACCTAAGCATCACACATACATAACATGCAACTACCTTCTAATGAACATAGAGTGATTATAGTACCAATTCCATGTAGATTTAATTTGTGTACTACTCTATGCCATTCTATTACACTTTCTTCAAATTCCCATTCATCACATACATCAATTTCCAAATATATGATTCATAAATTAAAAATGTAAAGTGAGTATGGAAATTTACTCACAATTATAGATGGGTTCCTCACTTGGAATCTTAGATCAATTCCCTTACTCAATTCCTAGCAAAAGACAATGAATCTATTAGTTGTAAATTACCTCACAAAAGGAAGGAAGTAGTGAAGCATGAATTTACCTTACCCAATTTCGATTTCTGAAAATTGGGAGTTTTAGGACAATCAAAGAAAATTAGGGTTTCACACTATCCCCTTCCACTACCCAATTTCAGGCTCTTCTCCTCGATTTCTGGCCAACAGGAGGTCCCTCCGACGAAACCAGGCCGACCCACGGCCTGGTTTTGCCGCGATCGCGCGGCTTTCCGCGGGTTTCCGCGGCTGCGCGGTCGCGCGAGGCGGTGCACAGTCGCGCACGGCTGGGTGTGGCCGCGAGGTGGCGCGAGGCTGAGAGGATATCCCTTGATTCCAGTCGAGGTTCAACTGAAAGAGGAAGAGGGAGTTGTGAGAGAGGAGGGCTTTTAGGTTTCAGGCGTGGGAAAAATTCTGTTTTACAGAGAAGAAAGCTCTTCTCAGTTCAGAGGTAATTGGGTTGTGCATTATGCACAAAAGTCCTTAATAACCCAATAATTGCAATGCTCTCTCCCTACTAAGTTTGCCACTTGGCCAAGGCTAGGATCAAATTGATCCTAGCCTTACACTTCACCCCACATGCACACCTAACTCTCCCACTAACTAGCAATTAATAAAAAAAAATAAAAAAATCTTATTTACAATACTTAGTATTTTCTAAGTATACTTCTTATTGGAAATACTATTACTTATACCTAAGTGAAATTATTTAGGGTATACTCCTATACCTCTAGCATCATATACATGTTGTCATTAAATACCAATATATTTATTCTATGAATTCCTATTTGTGCCATAAATCCCAAAATGACAACATAAAAAAAAAAAATAAATACTAATTCCATGATTGTATTTATTACCATTGGTATTTGATTAAGAAAGAGGAAACATAAAAAAAAATATATTTCCTATCTAACTGACGCTTAATATACTCAGGAAATAATAATTAAATAGATAAAAAATTTATGGCCGTTACAAGTGTCCTCCCTAATCCCATCACTCAACTCCTATACCTTACCCTATAAGTAAGGCTCCATGCCTCCCCCTTCCTGAGGTACTAGTACCCACAAGTATGGTGGGGGGTATGGTGGCAAAGTCAACAAGCATGAGGTTGTATTTCATTTATTATACATACATACATATGTGTATACATACTAATAGGCATAGTATAATGCATAGTATCTAACATGAATTCTTACTTCCCCATCACCTCCTTAAAGCATTTAAATGTTAGGAAAAAGGTGGTTAGTTAAGACAAGTGTTACAGGTATAGTCATGAAGCTCGAAAAAGTGGTTGGTGGATGGAAAAGAGGATCTAACCTATAGAATGTATCGAAGCCAAATGAATTTGGACATGCCACGGGGAAAAGGAAATATTTTTGAATTTTTGAATTCTTTGGTTTTTTTTTTAACAATTCGACAATAGTGTCAAAACTAAAGATAGAACACCATGTCCCCAGTAACGGCGTCAAAAACCTATTGGGGAGATCTGACTCTCATGTTTTAATTAACCACAAATACACGGTCTTTCCATAGGGACAGATGGTTCTTATGCTTTCAACGCTTCTATGCGAATTGATCAAAAGATTTTGTGAGTTTTGAATGGTCGTTTGTCCTAATTTTCAGTAAAAGAATCGGGCATCTAGGATCGAATCCCCTAAACTAGCATTATGTGGTTAATCTAAATCTGTCTCTAATAAGGTATTTAAATAATCGAATATCTGTCTCCATAAGTAACTAACCCTATTAGTCTTAGACCTGCACGTGCCATTATTATCGATTACATGTTCTGTCAAAGAGCAAATAAAATTAAACTAATAAAATTAAAGACATAAAAGCGGTAAATCTCTAAGCATGACTCAGTAATCTAAATACATGACATGTCAAATACCTACTCTCTTTGGACTAATTTCCTAATTGACCAAGATGTGTTTGATGAGTAAATAATGCCCTAAACGAGAGATCTAACTTGGTCCGCATGAATTTAGTCTAGGTTCATCTACCTAAGTGTTAGAAGTATCTAGCAACTCATCTCTAAATTAATAACAAAATAATCTAAACTATGAAGCATTAATAACTTAACTAAATTCCTAATCTATTGATGCAATCCACAAATTAACCAAATATCTACTAATCTTAATGACTAACTAAAATAGTTAAACTAACAATGATTAAAAGAACTAATTATCCAAAAAAAACCATGAGTTGTTATGCCTGTAGCCCGCGTGGACCCCACCTTGCACTCTGGCTCTAGACGAGACAGAGAAAGTTGGCATGGGCCCACCTCCGCTGTGTTGAACCCAGTTGTCGCACCCGCACGCATAACGAGGCAACAAACTGCTACTGCTCTGCGTCTCATGCGCAAGACACAAACGAGCGCCGCTATCCTTGCGCCCGGAATCTGAGGCAAGCCCGTTTGCAGTTCATCCTCTTATGCTCTGATCTGCAAGACCCGTGTGGGTTCACACGCGCACTGAAAACGAAGAGAGCTTCTTTTCACAGCGGAAAACAAAAAGTAAGTGATGATTTCACAGTGATTAATTGGAGACGAGACTGACAAGCAGAGGTTGGTGGCGTGGGTGCGGGGGGTTCGGTTCATGTGTGTGAGCCACACACACATACAATAAGAGGGCCAATCACGTATTGACACGTGTATTAATCCTCTTATAATATGTTATTTGTGTGGGCCTCACACACATATTATAACAAATTATAATAGTTCCAATCCACGTGTCAATACGTGATTGACCCTCTTATTGTATGTGTGTGTGGCTCACACACATGAACCGAACCCGGGGGGGGGGGGGGCGTGGATATAGATGTCGTACTGATTAAAAGTGCTAGTGATAAACAACAATTTTGGCCAACAATGAGGCATGTCAAACCCTAGCCTTTAAATAGATATTTATAATTTAGGAGTTGACTATTTACATAAAGGTTCATCATAAATATAACTTTACACAGAAAAGAGAATAACAATTTATAAATCAGAATTTCAATCATAATTTGTATTTAAGCCCTTGAACTTTTGTGTAATTGCTTCTCAGCTTCTATTGGATCCTACTTCTTTGATTTAGTTGTACCTTTCTTATATGTGATCTTCAAGAGCCGTAGAGCAGCCCGATAATATCAAGTCTTCCATTAAAACTCTTTTTGGCTTGGCCACTCTTCCAAAATGTTAAATTGATGTCTTCTTTTCTCTTTATGGTAAACCTGTACTGTAAAATCACTTAAAACACTAGAGTAGCATTATTTATATACAAAGATATAGATAAATGAGAGAAATAATATGGTATAAATTCATGTCAATCAGTTCTCATATTAAGAAAGAAGCATATCAAATTTAGATCTCTTGATTTGAGATGTACCCTCATGAGTAATTATCAAGTCATTACATACTTCAAAAGCGGATTAACAATTTATGACACGTGAAAAATCATCATCAATTAGTACTTGTGTCAATGCATATTGTGCCTTAACATTGGCCTCATAGTTCTTAGTTGTGGCTTCGAACCATGTCTCCTCATCGTCATAAGGTTCAACAAACTCTTTTGTGATGGTCTTTGTAACTCTAAATCTTCAAAACTAAGAGAATAAGATCATCTTTACTTTTCATATAGGAAAGTCCAACTCATCAAATTTGGGTGAGATTTAATGCTAGAAAAATCGTGAGATGCCAAGAATGCTAGAAAGTATATGAAATATGCAACAATATAGCCGAACAAAGGATCACTCTAATGTGGTTAAACCAAAAGGTAGAGAGCTAGGCTCAGATGCCAATTGAAATCACCTAGAGGGGATGAATAGGTGATGACTATACTCAGTGGCAAATAATGGGGTTTCAAAACAACTAAAACTAACTAGCACAATAAAGAAGAAATAGACAATCCAAACAACGCAATGAAGCACAAGAGTTATCTATCATGAAAAGGTAGAGCAATATAGAACATGCAAGATAGCAAAGAGTGAGTTAAGTCGAGGTTCGAGTCACTACTCTACCTCCCGCCTTCACCACAATGAAGAATTTTCACTATATTTGATCTCGCAAGACAACCACTCTACACGTTCTCGCAAGAACACTTTGGATCCACAAGTCCTCTCACTTGATGCTACAACACCTTATAACCATGAACTCGCAACCTCGCTTGAGGCCGCAAGCTCTACACAACTTGAATACACAAAGTGGAGTGATCTTCTTCTTGATCACCAAATAGCTTACAACTCAATCCTATAACCAATGTAGAGAGGCAGAAGCCCAGAGATTGTGAGTGAGTGAAGCTTTGAGGAATAATGAATAGGAGAACAAAGCAAGAAAACTTGGATGTAGAAATTTAGCTCAAAAATGATTTCTTTTGAAATTCTCTTGAAATACTTAAGCAAAACATTAGCAAAAGGTTCTTAGGGTTTAAAATAGGTATCCCTTTTATAGAGGTCCAAAACTGAAGGATTAAACTCAAAATAATCGTTGAGAATTAAACCAGAAAAGACCGATTAAAAAACTAGCCTTTTGAGCTAAATCAGGCGATTAACAGTCGTCGGTCGACCGGCCTGTCGGTCAACCGGCCGGTCGACCGACAACGATCAAATTTCTGACCACTGGGGATCGCGGTCGGCCGAATCCAACAGAGATTTCTGTGCGTCTCAGTCGCCGATGTTGACAAGCAAAATAAACCCTAGCACGTGGTCGGCCGCTCGGACGACCGACGTGCACAAGTCTTTACTTATTCATGTTGTGCAAAATCGGTCGACCAACAGAGTAAATAGCTATGCAGGTCAGTCAACGGACCAAAGGCCAAAATTGAAGCAAAGAAAATATTTTGAAATATACTTGATTTTTCTCAAAACTTTTTGATATCTCTTTACAAACAAGTTCATGGAGATATTTGAAGCTTAAATATGTGTGTTCCTTGATCAACACAAAAATAGAAATATAGAACTTATTTTGTAAAAATAGAAAATTCTTTTTTTAAAATGTTTTTCAAAATACGTTTGAAACGATTCAAAATAATCAAAATTCTTTTCAAGAATATAGAATCAAAACACAACAAATATTTTGAGTTTGTATGCGCATTCTTAAGCTTCTAAATCTATAAATGGTTTTAACAAATCTAAATCTTACATGGATAAAAAAGACAAAAACAATTTTCTTCATTTCTTCTTTCTTGATCTCCGAGCTAGACTTAATCTTGAGTGTATGTGTACTCTTAATGCTTAAGCTCTTTGGATCACTTTGATGTTAGCTTTCAAACTTGTGAGTCTTGAGGAGAAACCATTATTTCTTTTATATTCTTTAAACTTGTAACTTATTTAATAAAAATTCATTATTACAAATAACTTCTTGAGATCATCGTCATCAAAACTAGGGTGAAGGGCTTTTGGGCTAACACGTGGGACTTGTTTAAGTCGCATCACGAAAACTTGAACTTCAATCTTAGAACGAGTTGCAGGTACCCCACTATCCGTTCGTCCTTGGCTGCATACTCCTAGTTCACTTGACTCACTCTAGGAGGAGTCACAATAAACCTCGAGTCCCATAACTCCCAGCGTCGCTGCCAATTTGAGGCTAGTAATGACATCTTCGTATTTGTCAATGTTGGTGGCGGAGAAGCCTAGAGTGTAGGATTGCTCAATGATAGACCCTTCCTGGGTTGCTAGGCTGAAGTCGATATCAGTATCTTTGTTGTTTGAAGCTCCGTCCACATTGAGGGTCCACCCTTTCAAGTGGTCGCTTTGCGCTGGTCCTCAGGAGTGAATTCAGTAATAAAGTCTGCCAAGACTTGTCCTTTGATTGTTGTCCTTGGCTCGTACTTGATGTCGTATGGTTTCAACTTCATGGCCCACTTGCTATCCGCCCGATGGTTTGCAGATTCTCCACAATATTCTTCAGAGAGTGCTCTGTCAGCACGAAAATTTGAAAAGATTGGAAGTAATATTTCAGCTTCCTCGAAACGATAAAGAGAGTAAGACTATATTTTCTATTCTCTAGTTTCAGCATCAAGCAGAGACTTACTAACATAGTACGCTAATTTCTGAATGCCTCTTTCTTCCCGAATCAAAGCTAAGCTTACGGTTGATTCTGATATCACGAGGTAAAGGAATAGTGTCTTTCCAATGATTGGTTTGGATAGGAGAGGAGGAGAAGTCAGATACTTCTTCAGGCCTTGGAACATTTCTACATACTCCTCATTTCAGCAGAATTTCCTTTATTCTTCTTTATGGCTTGAAAAAATAATTTGCATTTATCTGTGGATCGACTAATTTAAGGCTGTGAGGTGTCTGTTCAGCATTTGAACTTCCTTAATGCCAGTCGGAGACTTCATATGCAATATGGCAGATATCTTGTCGAGATTAGCTTCAATGCCTGATTAGTATCTAAAACTGCATATTTCATACCACATTTTCACATTTATTAAATATTAAATTCTGCTAATAACACCTCTCTTGCATGTTTCTAGGTCCATGGTGTGCAATAAAAAAGAAGACCCTAAATCACCATTTAATGGGTGATTAAAGGCCTATAATATAGCCATTGACTTTGGAGAGCTAATTCGTCAAAACCAGGGGCCCAAAATCAGAAACTGGGACGTCTAACTGACAGGGAACAGACGCGACAGCGCGCAGCGGCAGGCGAGGCCCGCGCGGCTCTAGAAGAGCCGTACGGGCGCGGCCGCGCCCGTGCTTTGGGCTAGGGGTTGTCCCCTGGCCCCCTTTCCCCTGGTGCCTATAAATATCCCCTAGGATTCTTCTTTAGAAAAATATACAGAGAGTTAGGGTAGTTTCTTCTCCATGTTGTAGTTTAGGGTAGTTTAGATTAGTTGTTCTTCTTCTTCTTTTGTATTTTTCATTTTATGGATCATATAATAGGAAAGAGAGTGATCATAGAATAGAAGAGAAAGTTCTTGTAATGGAGGGTGACACTCTATGAAAGGTTCTTCCTTTATCTCTATTTGCTGCTTCTCTAACTCTTTACATGTTTAGTTAATATTTTCTCTCAGGCAACTAGCCACTAACCACAAACTAGTCTAACTTCTTACTTGATAATCAACATGAATCTAATAGCCTCTACTTGGCCTTGATCTTGCAAGAGCCATTGATGGCTCATGATGATGGATCTAATACTCTAACATTCTAACTCTCTAACAAGTTAATATTACTTTACTCCATGCTTACTCTTGTTTAGTTTTGATGGTTTAAGTGTAGCTTACTCTTGTTTTGTTGAGTTTGGATGTGATGAGTTAACATATGGGTCATGCTTTGAAAAGCTCTTGAATAAAGGACTAGTGATGGTCAATGATCCATGTGAGGTAACTATCACTAAGAGGTTAGCATGTTGGTAGAGTCATTAGTAGTTAGTAGCCATGGGTTTTCTTTCTTTTTACTTTGTTTTAGAAATATTCCAAAAACCACAAATATTTTATCTTCTATGTTCCCGCTTCTTTGTATTTCACCTTACTCTTCTCTTTTCATTCTTTGTTTCCTTTTCTTTTCATTCTTTAAAACATTGAAGAACTTTTAACATACACGTGAATCAACTGGTAAAGCTTCTATCGCCTCCCGTCCTTGTGGATTCGATATGTTTTAGCCTCTATGCTATAAGGAAGTATCGAGGAAGCTAAAGCGCACACATTAAATCTTGATTTCAAAATATACACTTTTCGTGCGCGATTTTTCTCCGATCAATGCCCCATTGGGTGACCACTTTGCACAAGAACTTTTTGAATGCCACTCCAAAGGTGAACTTTTCAGGATTGAGTCTGACCTTGTAATTTTGGAGACGGTTGAACGCCTCACTCAAGTATTGCATGTGGTCGGTGCATTGAAGGCTCTTCAATGAGCATATTGCCGACATATACCTCCATGGTGAGTTCGATTTGTTCCTTGAAGACTTTATTGATCATTCGCTGAAAGGTTTCTCCTGTGTTCTTTAGTCCAAGGGCATTACTTTATAGCAGTAGATTTCCCAATCGGTGATGAACGATGTCCTGTCTTTGTTTGATGGATGCATCTTGATTTGATTATATCTGGAGTAGGTATTCATAAAGCTGGGTGTCTCATGACCTGCTGTTGTATCGACCAGCTGGTCAATCCTTGACAGAGGGAAGCTATCTTTGGGATATGCTTGGTTGTGCATGGTGAAGTCGATGTAAAATCTCTAATTGCCACTCTTCTTCACCAAGATTGGATTGGTGAGCCACTCCACTCCGGGTAATGAGTCTCCCTAATGAAGTTATCTTAGAACAATCGGTCGACTTCCTCATTGAGGACCTGGTACCGCTCCACATTCATCTTTCTCGGCTTTTACTACACTGGTTTAATCTCCTGGCATATCTGTGGGGGCTAGGTACATCAATGTTGTTAAATAAAAAACCCATTGAACTGTATCTTTTCATCTGCGGGAAGATTTGCCCCGATTCAAAGAGCTCATTTTGGATATGAGGGGTCTACATAGACTAGCTTTGCGTCTTTCCCTGACCGATTGTCTAAAGCTTTTGACTCATCAGAGGAGTTTGTCTTTGGCCTCCGTCGCCTTGTGATTGCTATTGAGCGGCGGTCTATTTCTGCTTTTTCTTCGAGGGGTGGCCTAGATTGGAAGCTATCCTCGCATTCTTCACCATCCACCCAGACTTCTTCTGAGTGATCAACAATGCTCCGAGACATTTCTTGGTCTACTCTAATGTCTACAGTCCCCGACGGAGTAGGATACCACAGAAGCTGGTGGTAGCTGAACGAGACAGCTTTCATCATTTGGATCCATGGTTGCCGGAGGATCGCGTTATTGGGGGATTCCAAGTCGATCACGTAGAACTCTGTAATGATATTGTATATATCGACGCAGACCAGGAGTGAGATTATTCCAGGTGAATGTGTCATATTTTCGTCAAACCCATATAGATTGGACTGGGTTTGTGGATAGATCATTGCTCGGGCAATCTCCAAAGTGTCCTGTATTCTTTCTAGAGTGTTCCCATATATGTTGTTGACGCTAATACCATCGTCGACCAGGATTCTAAAGACTCAACAACTATCAATGTGCATGATAATGATCAATGTGCATAGGCGTCATCCTTCGAGAACGCGATCAGCCTAATCGGGAAGGAGGGGGCCAGTCAGCACTGTAGGATAGTTGGTCTTGCGAGTCTCGTTGATGTAGATGACCTTTTCTTTCGTGGTGGCACCCTCTAGTAGGCATGCATTGAAAGTGGCTTCCACCTCTTTGTAGCTGATGAGCGCATGGCTTGCCATGTTCTCCGGTTGCTGAGCTTCGAGAGCTCCTTTATGCAACTTGACCTTCGAGGACTATCCGGGGTTAAGGATGACTCCTTGAGGCATCCTAATTTGACAAGCTCGTGGAGCTGCTTCCGGAGAGATCGACAGTTGACTGTGCGATGAACCAGTAATCGCCTGCTTTGGGTCCCTTCAGATTAAACGAAAGGGGTCTCGGGTGTCTCATCCAAGGTTGGTCTTGGATGGCATTGAAGACCCAGTCGATGGAGACCTTGAATGGAATATATTTGGTATCTACTCTGTACACTTCAATGGGGTTTCCTGAAAAGCTCGGCCGGGAGCGCTTCTTGTAACTATCCTGTCCTTGGTTCGGAACCTTCTTTAGGAGAGCGGATGGTTGCTTCGTCCTCTCCCCTTCACTCTCCCGCATGGTGGGCCAACTTGACAAGCTCCGCATTACCTCCTCCAGTTGTATATACTTTTGGGCTCAAGACAAGATATCCTACATGTTGATGATGTCGTGCTTCACCAATTATTTGTATAAGGAGTGGCTGGTCTCCAGTCCGGCAATGAATGCAGCTGTGGCGACATCATCATTGTAGTTGTAAACCAGGGCCATCTGGCTCTAGAAGTAACTGATGCAGCACTTGAGGGATTCTCCATACTTCATCTTGACCGTTAGGAGATGGTTGCTATTCTTCTTGAATTCCTGACACGAGGCATACTGGTTGAAAAAGGCGTCACTGATCTCCTCGAAGCTTCGGAGAGACCGCGATGAGAGGGAGTAAAACCAACCTAAGTCCACACCTTTGAGGCTGGAAGGAAATACCCAACACATGAGGGATCATAGTGGGAGTGGGGCTCCATCTTGACCTGATAAGCTCGGAGGTGCTAGACGGGGTCCGTTTTGCCAGTGTAACAATCGAAACTCAGTATCACAAACTTCTTTGAAAAATGGTGAGACATAATCTCCTTCGAAAGAGAGAAATCAGAGATTCACAGGATGGAAGATCCTAGCCCACCACGAGATTGTAGTTTCTCCTTATGGATCTACTTCCTGACCACTTCCATGAGGTCCTTGATGTGAGCGATTTTCGTGGGCTTGGCAGGTTCACTCTCATCAGAGTGTTCCTCACGACGCGGGGACGCGGATCTGTGATGCCCCAGTTGCCCCTGGTGCAGGAGACATCTATTGCGAGTGGCTATGAGGAATGAATATAGGATTCTTTTGAGTTTAAGCCTCTCGTCTGAGCTTTCTTCTCGATTTGAGCGAGCAGCTGATTCTGGATACACATCGTCGCATCACTCTCCAGGGTGGCCTTCTTTCCCTCACGGGCTGCCTCAGCCTCCTGTGCATCTAGCCACTTTTGCAAGTGGCTCTGCAAGCGGGCTAGTAGTTAGAGGAGTTTTCCTTCAGTGAGCAGCCATGATCCAAACTCGTTGGCTGCCCCTCCTATGGGGTTGTTGGAGACAAATGCTCCTCGACGACTTGTTCAAGAATAATGTTGGGATTTGGGAGATGAAGCTCGGCATTACTCGTGCCCCTATTGACGATGTTCTTACTTTTGAAGGTGACAGTTTGGGCAGCAGTTTGCGAGATGGCCTTCTTTGTAGGGGCCATCATCGTTGGCGAGATTTTTTAAGGAGGGTTTTTAGGAAGTGTTTCACTAAAGAAGGAGGGAACTCTGAGTGTTGTCTCAAGAGATCTCAATGAAAGCCCCAATATGGTGGGGTTTTCCACCACATATGATTGGACGCCCCTGATTGATCATGTCAAAAAACACAAAAAGGAAGAAATAACTTTTTGAAATCACACTTAGAGGAGGGTGAATAGATGTAATGCTAATCAATATACAAATAATGCATAAATTTAAAAATGAGATGATGCAGCGATCACTCAAAGTAAGATTAGAAGCCGTATACCCCGTGAAGGGCTCTGAACTTCTTCCTCGTGATTCCTCTAAATAAGAGTTTGAGGTGCGCAATGCAATCTTGTTGTAAGAGTATAGATCGACAATATAAGAATGAATGAATTGAAAGCAAAAGATACAAGTAAACCAATCGCAAACACAGAGAGTTGTTTTGAGTTCGAGCACCCAGCTCTACGTCCCCGCCTTCACCCAGAAAGACTTTCGATCCATTAAAATTTTCACAAACGATCCTCAATCACACTCCTCTAGTCCAAAGGTAGTGTAGCTACAAGTACAATAATCACTTGGTGATCAAAAGACCACAAACTCTCTTTTCAAAAAATTTTCTTCATAAAACCCTAGAGAATAATATGTAGGATTTAAGCTAACAATTTGTAAGTAAAAATAAAATAAAGTACAAGAGAGATTTGGTTCAAAAACTTTAGAAATAAAATAGAAATTAGAGCACAAAATACTGAGAGTAAAACACTTCTTTCAAGAATACTCAAACTTTGAAAACTTTGTAATAGTTGTTGTTTTTCACTTCAACCTCAACCACCCCTATATATAGGATTTAGGTAGGGATTAAAGGGTAAACATCTATCTAGACTAAGCAGGTATAATTTAACCAAAATCCGGCATAATCCACGTTTTAAAATAACAACCACGTTTTAAAACAAGTTTAAAAATCTAGCCGTTTGGCCAGAGATACAGAGCATGGTCGACTGGCCGGTCGACCGGTTTTCAAATATTATGACCTTGGCTGACTCCGGTCGACCGCCCGGTCGACTGGCCCAAACAGAGAGTTTAGGTCTGTCAGTCGGTCGACCGCTTGGTCGACCGTAATGACGGTCCGGTCGACCGCTCGGCCAACGGGGGAACGTGCACACCTGCACACCCCATAGGTCAGGACTGCGGTCGACTAATTGGTCGACCGTTCTGACCTATAACAGAGCCGGTCGACCGCCCGGTCGACCGCAATAGGTCATAAGCAGAAAACAGGTTAGAAATCTGATTTGAAGATAAGTTATTTTCAAAGGGATTTTTGTAAAGGCTTTGTAAAATACAATAAGCTAAGTATGCGTATACTAAAATAGGACTTAAAGTATTTTTACCAAGAGTCAAAATTGAAAAACACGTGCAATTTTGTGTGCGTCAGGTATTTGAGCTTCAATACTATATATTATTATTTAACAAACTAATAACACAATGATCCACAGGTAGACGTCTTTGAACCGCGTTGCTGAGCATAGAATGAGCTAGAGTCTCTTATCTTATGAGTGAGTCCTCTTGAGCCATCAACCTTGTAACATTCTTGAGACTTCTTGAGCCATCAATACTTGTACTAACCTGAAATTTATACTAGAATCTCTATTAGTACCAAATAGCTTTTATATGTTTTGTTATCATCAAAACATATAAACCGGAGAGTGAAACCTTTAGGCCAATAATCTCTCCCTTTTTGATGATGACAAAACATATAAGGTATAACACAAGATATAGAAGGGAGGTAAAAACTCCCCCTCAAATAATGCTATACTAAACAAGTATACTATACTAAAATATGAACATATAAGAAACATATATGAGATAAATATGTACAAAATATGAACATGTACAAAACATGAAACCACACAAATACTTCTCCCCTTTTTGTCATTCATCAAAAAGGGTTAGGAAACAACTAATAAACAATATATGTATAAACAAGATATAAACATGCATATATGCATACATAAACTCAAATATTTCTTCCCCTTTTTATCAATTTATCAATAAAAGGGCCAAAAAAAATCAATTGTCATATCATCAAATCTTAAAGATAAAACTTAAGTTTTTTTTAATTTTTATACCAATTTAAAAATTTTGATAAACATATTGATAACAATTGAAAAATATTGATATCAATTAAAAAAATTTGATAAAAATATTGATACCAATTGAAGGTAAAAACTAAATTTTGGATAAATACTAAAATCATTTGCAATAAGGAGACCAAATAGAGAATAATACCAATTAAAGATCATTAATACTAATATTGAAAATGTTAGCATATATCAAACTAAAGTATTTTACATCATAAATAGTGGGAGTAAGATACCAATTTGAAAATAAAACTGATACAAATTGAAAATACAACCAATACTAATTTTATGTAAAACCGATTTAAAAATAAGAATTTTCTCCTCCTTTATGAAAAACTAAAAGAAACAATGCATAAGTTTTTAATAGATACTAATTAAAAATAATTGACATGATGAACTAAACAAGCTTAGCAAACATAATTTGTGCTTTTTCAAAAAAAATTGTAAAGACATGAAAAATAAGCACAATCAAATCATATATATGTATATATGGATATACCAATAGACATATGAGGCATACATATATAGAAAATACATACAAACATATAAAATATCAATTTTGAAACTAATAGAAATGTAATGAAGATCAAGTGTATAACTCATACCTACTACCCTTATCATGCACAAGTTTAAAAGATATTCAAGAAGGGTATACAAGGCATGGTCGCCCATCCAATCACCCTTTAACGGTAGGGGTTTTAAAAATAGGATTTGAGAATATGTTATCATAATTGAAAACTCTACCAATTAAAGAATACGAAACTAGTTTAAAAATAATTTTGAAAACTAATGTGAAATCCTTCAAAATATGAAACCCAATCATACATCCCATGAAGACAAGAAAATTACATAATACTTGACACTCAAAGTCTATAAAGCACATATATGCTCATGAAACAAAAATCATGAGTAAACACAAACATAAAGTGTAAAAGAGTCATGTGAAAAACATAGTCATGGAAATAGGCATTGAAGCTCATATAAAATTCCTTTACAAACATGAAACACATAAAAATTTTAATTTTCATCAAAACAAAACAAATTTAAACACATATGTATGTTTTGTATAAACTAGAGTGTACAACATATCCAAACATAAATGAGTCCATAAAAGTATATTGCATAAAGGCAAGTGGCTTAAGGATATACATGAATATCTATTAGTTTAGACAAAAGTAACATATACATGAAGCTAACACATTATCATGAAACCATGTGCAAAAATAGAAAATACAAATGTAAATGAGAGAATCATCAAAAAGAGATATATTAGCATGAAAACTCTTTGGTCAATAACACAAATATTGAGTTCACCACATATAAAGGAAAATCTATTAAAATTAAGTGATTTAGTGAAAATATCGGCAAGTTGAAAATCAGTATAAACATAATCAATATCAATATCATCTTTCTCAAAATGATCTCTAAGAAAGTGATATCTAATCTCTATGTGCTTGGTCGTATTATATTGATTTGCATTCTTAGTTATATGAATTGTACTAGTATTATCACAAAATATTTAATATGCTCATAATGCAAATCATAATCAAGGAGAGTATATTTCATCTAAAAGACTTGAGCACAACATGCCCCAGCCGCAACATACTCCGTCTCGGCGGTTGAGAGGGCTACCGAATCTTATTTCTTGGAAGAACATGAAACAAGACAATTACCGAGAAATTGACATTTTCCACTAGTACTCTTCCTATCCACTCTACAACCTGCATAGTCGACATCCGAAAAACTCGTCATTGAGAATTGTTCGGTCTTTGGATACCATAAACCCATTCCAATAGTGCCCTTAAGGTATCGAATAATGCGTTTACCACAATCAAGTAGGATTCTTTAGGATAAGATTGAAATCTAACACAAAGACACACTAAACATAATATCCAGCCTACTAGCTGTTAAATACAACAATCTACCAATCACACTTTTATATAATTTTATGTCTATACTCTTACCTTGGTCATCCTTGTCAAGCTTGGTAGTGGTAGCCATTTGAGTGTTGCAAGTTTTTGAGTCTTCAAGTCTAAATTTTTTGATGAGTTCCTTAGTGTACTTGACTTGACTTATGAAGATCCCATCACTCCTTTACTTGATTTGGAGTCGAAGAAAATAGTTCAATACACCCATCATAGACATCTCAAATTCATGCTGTATACATGATTCAAACTCCTAGCAAAGTAATTCATTAGTAGAACCAAAGATTATATCATCAACATAGATTTGTACAATAAGATTGTCACTACCAACATGTTTAGTAAATAATGTGGTGTCTACTTTGTCCTTAACAAAATCATTTGATAGAAGAAAAGTAGAAAGTCTCTCATACCAAGCTCTTAGAGCATGTTTTAAATCATACAATACTTTATTTAGTTTGAAAATAAAATTTAGATGTATATGATCAACAAAATCGGGGGGTTATTCAACATATACTTTCTCTTCAATAAAACCATTTAAAAATGCACTTTTTACATCCATGTGAAAAAGTTTAAAATTTTTATGGGATGCATAAGCTAGTGTGATCCGTATGGCTTCTAGCCGTGCTACGGGTGCAAAGGTCTCCTCAAAGTCGATTCCTTCAACTTGGGTGTAATCTTGGGCCACTAACCTAGCTTTATTCCTAACAATATTTTCTGACTCATCCAACTTGTTCCTAAAAATTCACTCAATACTAATAATTAGTCTATTATAGGGAACAAGATGCCAAACTTGGTTGCGCTCAAATTGATTTAGCTCTTCTTGCATAGCAAGCAACCAATATGAGTCACCCTCGGCTTCGAGAATATTTTTGGGTTCAATATGAGACATGAATGCATAATGCCCACACAAATCATGGAGTTTGGAGTGAGTGGTTACCCCCTTTGATACATCACCTATGATGAGATCTTTGGGATGATTAGTAGTATATCTCCAATCTTTAGGAAGTAGTTGCGACGGTTCCACTCCATCCTTTTGAACTTCACCATTTTGTTCTTACTTGTCTTCTTGGATTGGTGAGTCCTTCAAAGATATTTTCTCCATATCTTCACCTAAAGAATCAATCTCTACAACATTCTTAACAAATGTATTAGATTCCTCAAACTTGACATGCATAGATTCTTCAATTGTAAGAGATGATTTATTGAACACTCTATATGCTTTGTTAGTATTAGAATAGCTAACAAAAATTGCTTCAAAAGTCTTAGCATCAAATTTGCTCAAATTATCTTTAGTGTTCAAAACAAAACATTTGCATTCAAAAACTTTAAAATACGAAACATTTGGTTTTCTCAGATGATAGATTTCAAAGAAAGTTTTGAAAGTATTTTTACAAAAATAAATTCGGTTCGATATATAGCATGCGATGTTTACGGCCTCGGCTTATAAGTATTGAGGGAGCCCGTATTCACTTATCATGGTCCTAACCATTTCTTGAAGAGTTCTATTCTTCCTTTCAATGACTCCATTTTGTTGTGGAGTTCTAGGACATGACATTTCATGCTTAATTCTATTATCATCGCAATAAGTCATAAAGAATTGGATGACAAACTCACCACTTCTATCGCTTCTTATGCGTAAAATCAAAAATCCTTTTTCTTTTTCAACCCTTTTTCGAAAAATCTTAAAATGCGAAAAAGTTTGATCTTATGCTCCAAAAAGAAAACCATGTGAAACGAGAGAAATCATCGACTAAAACCAAAACATATCTATTTTCATTTAAACTTTTAGTTTTAGTTGATCCAAATAGATCCATGTGGATCAATTCTAATGGCCTAGATGTCATGATATCCTTGATTGGTTTAAAAGAGGACTTGGTTTGTTTTCAAAGTTAGCACGCACCACAAATGCGGTACTTTTTCAAACTTCAAATAAGGAATACCTTTCACCGATTCCTTAGAATTGATTCCAGAAAGATGATCAAAAGAAGCATGGCCTAATCTTCTAAGCCATAACTATGATTCTCATCAAAAGCATTTAAACATTTTGTAGTGCAATCCAAATTAAGCATATCAATAATGTAGACATTATTTTCATGAAATCCAGTGAGAATACATTCATTGGTTTTACAATCATAAATATTGCAAGAAGATTCATCAAAAATAACTTTGAAACTGCGATCACATAATTGACTAATACTAAGTAAATTATGTTTAAACCCATCAACAAGAACTATCTTTTCAATTAAAGGAGATGTACCAATCTTGATATTACCTATACTGATGATGGTGCCCTTGGAGTCATCTCCGAAGGTGACGGTACCACCTTCAACATACCTCGATAGGGTTGAAAAATTGTTGATGTCCCATGTCATATGCCTTGAGCAACTACTATCAAGGTACCACCGCTCTCTAGTCTTGGAGTCTTGGTGTGTACTTATATCAAATAATTGAATAGTTGATTTTGGTACCCATATTTTCTTAGGTCCTAATACGTTAGTGTTTCGAACCCAAATATGATTATTCATACTATTTATATGATCATAACAAAATTTGGCTAAATGATCATTTCGGCCACAATAAGTACATTTTTAAATTCTTCCATATTTAAAAGCATAATGAGCATGTAGTTTATGAACATGTGATTTTGTGAACATGTGGTGTTTTAACTTGATTGACATGTGATGTATTGGCATGATGAACATGTGGAGTTTTAGCATGTGATGTTTATCATGTTGAACATGTGAAGTGTGCATGTATTTCTTTGACAAAATATCTTCTAGTTTAGTATTGTTTAATGCACATTCTTTTAAAACATTTTCCAAATCATTTATTTTAGTTTTTAACATAGAAATCTCATTTTCATCAATTTTAGGATATTTAGTTTTGCATGCAACTCTATATGCATCAAAATCTATTTGTGTTGAAATAATAGTGGAAGATAATTCATCTTTTTCTTTTGTAAGAATAGCAATTTGGTTGTTAAGCATTTCATTTTCCTTTTTCAACTTTAAACAATCTTTCTTCTTAGAATTATAATTTTCTGAAAGTTCAATGAAAGCTTGTAATAACTCTTTTTTACTTATTTTAATATCATCATAAGATGGTTCGAAAGTTACCTAAGGTGTGTTTGTCATGAAACACATGTTAGCCGTGTCAACTTCATCTTCGGATTCACTTTCCGAATCCCAAGTGGCTTTGAACGTCATCTTTACAAACGGCTTCTTTTGCTTCATGGAGGAAGATATCTTGTTCTTGAAATCTGGACATTCGGCCATAATGTGTCTAGGTTCCCAACAGTTGTAGCATGTGATCTTCTTCTCCTTCTTCCCTTCCCATTGCCTTCTATGGTTGAGCTTTTTCTTATGGTACATTCTTCTTACATTTCTCACAAGAAGAGATAGCTCTTCATCTTCTTCATCATCGAAGATGGTGGAGGTAGACTTGAAAGCAATAGACTTTTTGTTTTGAGGCGCCTTTTCTTCTCTACCCTTTTTCTCCATCTCATGAGTCTTAAGGTTACCAATAAGACTGATGAGTTTCATCTCATCTTTATCGTTCAATTTCTTCAAGGTGGTAGCTTTGATTTCTCATGATGAAGGGAGTGCACGAATCACCTTACGCACCTTTTGGTCGTTGTTGATGAGCATTTGTGATTTTAATAAACTTAGTAATCATATCATCAATAGATTCATTTTCTTGCATTCTAAAACTTTCATATTGGGAACGCAAGAGATCAATTTTAGCTCTCTTGACTTGTGACCCTCATGAGTGATCAATAAGTGTTGCCAAATCTCATAGGCGGATTTGCAATGGATAACCCGTGTTAAGTCATCCTCATTTAATGCTAAAAGTAAGACATTTTGAGCTTTCGAATTTGCATCAACATCCTTGGAGGTAAGATCGGACCAAGTTTCCTCCTCACCTACGGCTGCACTACAGGGTTGGTCAAAGACTTCAACTCGGTTACCTAGAGATTGTAAAAATATGTTCATCCTAACTTTTCATATGAGAAAGTTGAGTCCATCAAATTTGGGTGGGGTCTTAATGTTATCGGCCATCTTTACTAGTGGATGAATGAAGATATGACAATAATGATTAGCAACTTATATGATTTCTCAAAGATTGTAAAGCCAAAAACTAGAGTCCGAACTCTGATACCAATTAAAATCACACCTAGAGGGGGGTGAATAGGTATAATGCTAATCAATATACAAATAATGCACAAATTTAAAAATGAGATGATGCAACGATCACTCAAAAAAAGATTAGAAGTAGTATACCCTGTGAAGGGCTCTGAACTTCTTCCTCGTGATTCCACTAAATAAGAGTTTGAGGTGCTCAATGTATTCTTGTTGTAAGAGTATAGATCGACAATATAAGAATGAATGAATAGAAAGCAAAAGATACAAGTAAACCAATCGCAAACACAGAGATTTGTTTCGAGGTTCGAGCACCCAGCTCTACGTCCCCGCCTTCACCCAAAAGGATTTCCGATCCACTAGAATTTTCACAAAGGATTACAATCACTAGGGAGTACCCAACTCCTCAATCACACTCCTCTAGTCCAGAGGTAGTGTAGCCACGAGTACAATAATTACTTGGTGATCAAAAGACCACAAACTCTCTTTTCAAAAACTTTTCTTTACAAAACCCGAGAGAATAATATGTAAAATTGAAGCTCAAGGTTTGTAAGTGAAAATAAAATAAAGTAGAAGAGAGATTTGATTCAAAAACTTAGAAATAAGACAGAGATTAGAGCACAAAAGACTGAGAGTAAAACACTTCTTTCAAGAATACTCAAACTTTGAAAATTTTATAATAGTTGTTGTTTTTCACTTCAACCCCAACCACCCCTATATATAGGATTTAGGTAGGGATTAAAGGGTAAACATCTATCTGGACTAAGCAGGTATAATTTGACCAAAATCCAGTATAATCCATGTTTTAAAATAAAAATCACGTTTTAAAATAGGTTTAAAAATCTAGCCGTTTGGCCAGAGATACAGAGCACGGTCAACCGGCCGGTCAACCGGTTTTCAAATATTATGACCGTTGGCTGACTCCGGTTGACCGCCCGGTCGACTGGCCCAAAATGAGAGTTTGGGTCTGTCAGTCGGTCGACCGCTCGGTCAACTGTAATGGGGGTCTGATCAACGGGGGAACGTGCACACCTGCACATCCCATAGGTCAGGACTGCGGTCGACCGCTCGGTCGACCGTTCTGACCTGTAATAGAGCCGGTCGACTACCCAGTCGACCACAACAGGTCATAAGCAGAAAACATGTTAGAAATCTGATTTGAAGATATGTTATTTTCAAAGGAATTTTTGTAAAGGCTTTGTAAAATACAATAAGCTAAGTATGCATATACTGAAATAGGACTTAAAGTATTTTATCAAGCGTCAAAAATAATCTTTTGAAAAACACGTGCAATTTTGTGTGTGTAGGGTATTTGAGTTTCAATACTATATACTATTTTTTAACAAATTAATAACACAATGATCCACAGGTAGGCGTCTCTGAACCGCATTGCTGAGCATAGAATGAGTTAAAGTCTCTTATCCTATGAGTGAGTCCTCTTGAGCCATCAACCTTGTAACATGCTTTAGACTTCTTGAACCATCAATACTTGTACTAACCTGAAATTCATACTAGAACATCTATTAGTACCACATAGATTTTATATATTTTGTTATCATCAAAACGCATAAACCGGAGAGTGTAACCTTTGGGCCAACACTTTCAGGTCAGGAGCACCGGTGTGATGCCAGCTGAACACCTTCGAACGTGAGAATGAAAATCCTCATTTAGAGTGAAAACAAGTGAAATTGTGTGTGTGTGTGTGTGTAATTTTTTTGGTGATAATCAAAAGCGAACCCTTTTCTCAATCGAGATCGAAGTGTATATATACCTGTTGGAGTTGTAATTGAGTGTACGAAAAATTTGAATTTTCATTACTACGTGATTTGCACTTTGTTATTTTCTCATAACTGCTCAGATCACGCCGCTTGATTATTGAGATAGTCATGCAAAGATATTTGCTACTATCTATAAGAACCCACATTGAAGTAAGCATGTCATTTTGAACGTGAGGAGGATCTAGCAGCGTAATTGAATCTGTGAATCATGGAATCCTGCTGCTAAGTTGTAACCAGCTTACATAAGACAGTCCTCGCAGAGGATCTTCATCTTGGAGGCTGGGGCCTCTGACTAGCGTAACAACTTTGTTTCAGTTGATGGATGTTTCGGATCGATGTGGTCCCAGAAAGGGACCTGAGAGTCGAGGAACCGTATAGGTAACTCAGCATATTTGTAGGTTTGGGACAAGACCTGAGGCTTTCTCTTTAGACCCGTACTAGGCCTGCTGGCATGTCGAGTTTGTTGATCATTTGGGATGCTTCTGACATAACAGTATTAAATTAAAACTTAAAGACTTCATGATGATGAAATGACCCAATAGATCTAGAATCAATACATCTCAAGAACAAGTATATAAATATATATACATACCTGAAGCCATTAGAAGGATTGATGAAAGTAGATTGATGAAGATCTCAGTCCTTCTTTTCTCCTTGCAAACCCTAATGTAAACTCCTTTCTTCTCTCTGTCTCTTTTCTTTGCACAAAACCCAATTTTCTGTAAAGTGATGGATTCCCACAAAAGGGGGGTTTTTTTGCCTATAATAGAGGAGAGAAGAGGGTCTACGTATTAGCAAGTAACCATATGGAGAAAACCACCCATCATGGCCTTTTATCTCCCATATAGCTATTTAACTAATATAATAGTAACCTTTATATTTGGGCATACATAAATATCAGTTAGCTATAATTTATGGAATCCAATTAACCAATAAAAGGTTAGTGGGCCACTTAATGTGAGACTAACATTCTTCCACTTGGACCACTAGCCGATTACATTACAAATTTAGAAAACAAACAAAAAGACTCATTTAAAAACATTTGACTCCGTTGGATTCCATACTGAAAAACTTTGACACGTGATCACGAATTTTGAAAATAATAACTGATAAGCCCAAATAATGTGATACTGTAATACTGCAATTAGCTTGGACCACTAATGTGAGTCATAGCGGTTATACAACATTTATGTCATACTCCCTTCTACGTACCACAACATTGATAACCCTCACTAATAGAGTCTATAACCGAAACGACCCCTGTAATTTATCTTGTCAAGACCTTTCCTGTTTAACAAACATCCATACATAATATGTGCACACATAGTTGGATAACAGGAAATACAGAAACAAACTTTTATTGCGCAATAGTGTCAATTACATAAGCACCAAAACATACATTACATATTACTCAAAAGACCCATTCTAATAACATGTTCTTTGAATGTCTTTGGAGGTAATCCCTTGGTCAATGGATCAGCAACCATTAGAGTGGTACTTATATTCTCAATTGACACTCGTTGTTTCTGAACTCTTTCTCTAACGACTAAGTACTTAAGTTACATGTGTCTGGAACCACTAGAGTACTTACCATTCTTAGAGAAGAAAACGGCTGCTGTATTATCACAAAATATCTTCAGCGGCCTGGCAATAGAATCAACTACACCAAGTGCTGAAATGAAATTACGTAACCATAATGCATGATTCGTGGCCTCGAAACATGCTACGAACTCAGCCTCCATCGTGGATGAAGCAGTGATAGACTGCTTTACGCTCTTCCACGAGATTGCCCCACCAGCTAGCATGAATATAAAGCCTGAGGTAGACTTTCTGCTATCTGGGCAACCAGCAAAATCTGAATCCGAATAACCGATCACTTCTAACTGATCTGATCTCCTATATGTGAGCATATGATCCTTCGTCCCTTGAAGATACCGCATCACTTTCTTTGCCAATTTCCAATGCTCCATTCCTGGATTACTCTGGTATCTTCCTAACATTCCAACTGCAAAACTGATATCTGGCCTGGTACAAGTATGTGCATACATCAAGCTCCCAACTGCTGACGCATATGGAACTTTCTGCATTTGTTTCTTTTCGAAGTCATTTCTAGGACACTGACTCCCACTTAATTTGTCACCCTTCATGATGGGTGCACAACTGGCTGAACAAAGTTCCATGTGAAATCTTTCCAAGACTCGATTGATATAACCTTTCTGAGACAGTCTTAACAATCCTCGAGATCTATCCCTGAAGATCTCTATGCCAATGACATAAGCTGCCTCACCCATATCAACCATCTTAAAGTTCTTGGTAAGATAGTTTTTGGTTTCATACAGTAAACTAATATCACTACTGGCTAACAAAATATCATCCACATACAGAATCAAAAAGATAAACTTGCTCCCACTGATCTTCAGATATATACACTGATCAACAGTGTTTTCTTTAAATCCGAATGAGGTAATGGTATCATTAAACGTTATATACCATTGCCTGGAAGCTTATTTCAGTCCGTAGATGGATTTCTTTAATTTGCAAACCAAGTGTTCTTTTCCTTTCTTTGCGAACCCTTCAGGTTGCTCCATGTATATTTCCTCATCCAAATTTCCATTCAGAAAAGCTGTTTTCACATCCATTTGATGTAACTCTAAGTCATAATGAGCTACAAGGGCCATAATGATTCTAAAAGAGTCCTTCTTTGATACTGGAGAGAAGGTTTCTCTATAATCAATGCCTTCTTTCTGAGTGAAACCTTTAGCCACAAGTCTGGCCTTATATCGTTCGATATTGCCTTTGGCGTCGCGCTTGGTCTTAAAGACCCATTTACACCCGACTTTCTTACAGTTACTAGGCAATTCGACGAGATCCCAGACTTTGTTTTGGTCCATAGATTTCAACTCCTCATTCATAGCATCAATCCATTTGCTAGAATCATTATTTTCGATGGCTTGTGAAAATGAAACTGGATCTTTATTAATCCCAATATCGAAATCAGATTCCTGTAGATACACCACATAATCATCTGAAATGGTAGATCTTCTTTCCCTCTGAGATCTCCTCAAAGCTGCCGGTTGTGGTGGTTCTACAACATTTTCAGTGACGATATCCTCATGAAGTGGTGAACCATTATCATTATGTTGTTCTGGTGACTCAGCTTGATGATTAAGCTGAGGGACAACAATTTCTCTTGAAGGAAAGGGTATTGGAATATTTACCCTTATCACTTCAAGATCCACCTTTCTTGGTTCATCACTCCCACTAATTTCGCCATTTTCAGGGAATCTGGCATTAGCAGTTTCAACAATTCTGGTACTATGGTTAGGACAGTAGAATTTGTACCCTTTAGACTTATCTGGATAACCAATGAAATATTCAGATATGGTCCTGGAGTCTAATTTCTTTTCATGTGGATTATATATCCTAGCCTCTGCTGGACAACCCCAAACATGTAAATGTCTTAAACTAGGTTTCCTACCAGTCCACAACTCGAAAGGAGTTGTTGACACTATCTTACTAGGAACCCTGTTCAAGATATACATAGCAGTCTTTAAGGCTTCATTCCACAATGAATTAAGTACATTAGAGAAGCTCATCATGCTCCTAACCATATCCATAAGTGTCCGGTTTCGTCTTTCAGCAACTCCATTCTGCTGAGGCGTACCTGGCATTGTGTATTGAGCACAAATGCCATGCTTTTCTAGAAATTTGGCAAATGGGCCAGGATTCTGTCCTGACTCATCGTATCTTCCATATTACTCACCACCTCGGTCTGATCTCATGATTTTAACTTTTCTATTTAATTGTCTCTCGACTTCTATAATGAACACCTCAAGGATGTCAACAGCCTGAGATTTTTCATGAATTAGATATACATAACCATAACGAGACAGATCGTCTATAAAGGTTATAAAGTATCTCTCTCCCGTAAAACATGGAATAGAGAGTGGTCCGCAAATGTCTGTATGAATAATCTCAAGAAGCTCTTTGCTTCTTGTGGCACCTTTCTTGGTGTGTTTGGTTTGCTTTCCTTTTATGCAATCCACACACAATCCAAAATCAGTGAAGTCTAGGTTATCCAAAATCCCATTCTTCACTAATCTTACAATTCTATCCCTGGAGATATGCCCCAGTCGTCTATGCCACAAGATAGAAGATTTTTCATCAATTAAGCCACGTTTAGAACCAACATTCGAATGCAGGGTTAAAAGAGATTGTGCAAACTCATAATTCAAGGAAATTTTATATAAACCATCACATAAAATCCCATGTCCAACCGAAATTGAATTAAACATCAAATTGAGTTTTTCACAACTAAATAAAACTGAATATCCAACAACATCTAATTTGGATAAAGACATTAAATTCTTAAAAATCGAAGGTACATAAAAAGTGTCTACAAGATCCATCTGATGACCCGTCTCTAAGAGTAGGCGATAAGTTCCAACAGTCTCGACCTCCACTTTGAGACGGTTCCCCATAAAGACAAATCTTCCACTTTCCTTCGGTTTCCTGGTTGTAAGGAATCCCTACATTGAATTAGTTATGTGAGTTGTGGCTCAGAGTCAATCCACCAAGTATTAGAAGGAACTTCAGCAAGATTTGATTCATAACATACAAAAGAAAGATTCATACCTTTCTTTTCGAACCAAGCCTTTCTCTTATTGCAATCCTTCTTCACATGTCCTTTTCTGCCACAAAAGTAGCATTTGACAGTGAAAATCTTTCCATGACCCTGGCTACTTTCCCCAGGTTCATTCCCTTTCTTCGGTGGAAACCTCTTACCCTTTTCATACTTTCCTCTCTTATGTATAGCTCCTTGAGTTACTGCCAACACCGAGTGATGTCCTTCTTGCCTCAGTCTCACTTCCTCTTGAACGCACATATTAGTCAGTTCATTCAGATTTCACCGATCCTTATGAGTATTATAGTGAATCTTGAATGGTCCGAATTGAGGAGGAAGTGAGTTGAGGATGAACTGTACCAAGAAGGATTCATCTACTTTCATTCCCAGTGTTCCTAACTTTGCAGCTTTATCAGTCATATTGAGGATATGTTGTTGGACTCCTCTACTACCATCATATTTCATGGTAGTTAACTCAGCCATAAGAATGCCAGCCAATGACTTATCAGCAGATTTAAAACGGTCTTTTACAGCAGTTAAGAGTTCTGAAGCGTTAGCAGTCTGAGGGAGTGAAGTTTTGATATTGTTGGCAATGGTCATTTTAATGAACATAAGACTGAGTCTGTTCGACCTTTCCCAGGCTTTAGCATGGCTAACCTGATCTGCTGTACTTTCAGCAGTGACTTCCTCAGGTTTATCAACTAGAAGAGCCAGATCAAGATCCAGTACACCCAGTGTGAATTGAACATGTTCAAACCATTCAGAAAAGTTTGTACCATTCAGGGCTGGAATGTTAGATGCATGAGAGTGTAAGGAAGTGGGAACGTTCACTGAAACAAAATAGGACAATGCTCACATTAAGGCCTCGAGTCAATACAAAAACATTAAATTTTATGAAGATGAACTATTGATATCACTTTGATTTCTCCTTTGGGCGAAACCTAAGCATATCCAGCATTCACTCTACAGGTGAGACCTTTTATCACCTATGTAGGTCTAATATAATTTATGCCACTTAGACAGTAAGTCATGTTACCTTTGGGTATCCAATTCTACACCACTAAGTTGCACAAATTACACTACCCTACCCGGTTCGTAATTATTTGAAAGAGAATTTCCTTTGGGCAAGTCCCAATCTCCTAACTAGAACCGCCACCGAGAAAATTATTGTCTTTAATGTCACCCTTATTGAAAGTCTTTTATGTAGTTGTATATTTATAAGGCTCACTAATGTAGGTCACTTTGGCAACTACTAAATCAATAAACCGTATGAATATAAAACTAACCAATAATATTCTCTAACCTTTTATTTGAGTTATTCTATAATACTCCAATATTGTCACTTGACCAATTCAATCAGTATTAACACAATAATATTAAATGTGTAACATACATTTACATTTTAAACTAAACAAATATTAGTCGACTGGTCAAGGTAATCCTAGTCGACTAGGGGCAAGTCAAGTCGACTATAAATGAAAGGCTAGTCGACTAGGGCAAAGAAAGTCGACTATAAATGAAAGGCTAGTCGACTAACAGAGAAACAGAGAACCACACATCTCTCGGGTCAACTTGTTAGTCGACTAGGGTAAGGGGTTTAGTCGACTATACTAATTATTAGTCGACTAACCAAAAGATCAAGTCGACCGACAGTAAAATACAGAGAGTCATTATTTCCCTGGGAGGAGACCTAGTCGACTAGAGTTGTGGGCAAGTCGACTAACAGTCGATGAAACAGAAACAGTATACTAATAACTGTTTAATCGACTGATGCCATATCAAAAAGAAAAATTAGGGTTTCTAATACTAATTTTGATCCCAGATTTGCACAATTAGAGGAATATTAAAAGAATTTTCTTTTTGAAACAGTTAGACAAAACCTAATTTTATGAATTTTAGATCTCAACAGGAATTGTCCATAATTTTTATTCTGAGATGTATAGATTCAAAACCATGCTCTGATACCAAATATTAAATTAAAACTTAAATACTTCATGATGATGAAATGACCCAATAGATCTAGAATCAATACATCTCAAGAACAAGTATATAAATATATATACATACCTGAAGCCATTAGAAGGATTGATGAAGGTAGATTGATGAAGATCTCAGTCCCTTTCTTTTCTCCTCGCAAACCCTAATGTAAACTCCTTTCTTCTCTCTGTCTCTTTTCTTTGCACAAAACCCAATTTTCTGTAAAGTGATGGATTCCCACAAAAGGGGGGTTTTTTTTGCCTATAATAGAGGAGAGAAGAGGGTCTACGTATTAGCAAGTAACCATATGGAGAAAACCATCCATCATGACCTTTTATCTCCCATATAGCTATTTAACTAATATAATAGTAACCTTTATATTTGGGCATACATAAATATCAGTTAGCTATAATTTATGGAATCCAATTAACCAATAAAAGGTTAGTGGGCCACTTAATGTGAGACTAACAAACAGGACATGTGTCGTGATCTTGATAAGGGTAAAAACCAGCCCACTACAATACTCAAACCACTCAACTTAGGTTCGAGTGGTGCTTCCAAAACCCAGGTTTCTGAGATAGATTTGTATTTGAAACCACGGTTAGAAAACTCGAAAATGATTGCCAAACACATCTTCTAGGATCTCATGAAATTTACCTAGAGTTTACTTTATCCCAAACGGTTGCCAAATAGAGCACACTTGTTTTAGGCCTTGTTTGATAACAAAGATTGCGACACCAAGGTATCTTTTAAGTTATGTTGAAATTGAGATTTATATAGATGAGAACCACAGTTTCATTCACTTTGGAGTTTTCTAAAATCTTGTTTAAAGTAAAGTTTTCGAAACCCCGGTTTCAAAGACAATTTGTATTTAAAATCGAGGTTTCTAAAACTCCAAAAGGGCTTGTTTGGTGGGTTAAGTTTTCTAAAGTGTAATTTTCTAAAGTTAAATCCTTTAACTCTACCAAATCGAGGTCCTTTTGGCTACTATTCGTTGTTTTACTAAATTAAAAGTTGACCTTAAATGTAGTTTAAAAAAATCCAATCAGAATGGATTTTGCTTTAACTCCAAAATCTATTTGGCTAGTGAAACTACAATTTAGAAAACTTGCAAGCTAAATAGGCCCTTTAAATATAGTTGTCAAACACATATTTCGGGGTTCTTTTTAAGTTCTAATGGAGTTTAGTTAACTCCAAAATGACTACCATACAAAGCATGGTTTCAATTTTTAGAGTTTGGCTTTTAAACTCCATGAAACCCATTTGCAAAATAAGCCTTAGAGTTTGGCTTTGAAACCCCACGAAATCTCAATTTGGGAACTGAAACCCCATTGCTAGACCATACCTAATTGCAATTTTCTTAACTATAGTTTCACTAGCCTAATTACGAACAATAGCCAAAATAAACACTTGATTAGTTTTTTTTTTAGAGTCACAATATTTAATTCTAAATACTACCATTTATAAAATTTAACTTTCAAACTGAGTAGAACTAAGGGTCTAGTTTGGCGAGGAGTTAAAAGAGTTTATACCCTTTTTAACCTGCCAAACACAAAAAAAAATAGAACAATGGTTAAACTCTTTAATTCTTACTTAACCTACTAAACACTAACAAATCATAACAAGTTAATCAACTCTTATTGAAGGATTAAGAGAAATCAACCCTTCAAAATGGAGCGTTAAAAAATTGGCATCTTCTACAGATTAAGAGTTTACTTTTCTATTTCTATAAAAAATTGTAACCACAAGTTTTAGATGTGCGTATCTGAGTACTAGTACTCAATATAATAAAAATGCTTAATTTGACTTTTTTGGTAGCTAGACTGAGACTGTTTTAACACCAGATATTAATTCTCAATATTTTAGATTTTTTAAATTTTTTTAAAATTTTCTGGATTATTTTGAAATAATCTTCTGAATTCGATGTCGACCGGTACCGTTGATCGACTCTAGAATTTTAAAATTAACAAATGGGGGTAAATTTCATGAATATGATTTCACAATGTTGTTCAAGAGATATTTTCTATTTTTTGAGATTTTTTGGGAATTTTTCTGAATTAATTAAAATTGACCAAATTATAATAATAATATTAAAGTTCTTATTCTTTTTCTTTTTTTTTCTCTCCCCCCTTGTCCACTCTTCTACTCGTTTCTCCCCTCCCACTACCTTATCTTTCTCCTCCCCTCTCTATTATCTTTTTCTCTCTCTTCACTCTCTCTCACTTTCTCTTTCTTTTTCTCACTCTCTCTTTCTTATTGTCTCTCTTACACACTCTCTGCCCACCACCTAGCCCAGCCAGCCGGCCACTGTCGCCCAACCACTACCCTTTCTCTCCACTCTGTTATTTCTTCTTTATTTCTCTCCTCCTTTTCTCTCTCTTTCCGTCTTCTCCATCTCCCTCTTCTTCTTTATCTCCTTCTCCAAACCAACGCCGCCCCCCGCCGCCTCCAGGTCGTTGTCAACCCATCCCGCTGTTCGATCCCCTCCAGGCTACCAACTCAATCCCTCCTCTTCTCCTCTTTTTTTCTCCTTACCTTTCTCTCTTTTCCTCTCTTCTCCCTTGTTCCTCTCTCTTTCGCGTCGTCAGTCAGGCATCCGCTGTGACTGGCTGACTCGCAGCCCCCGTTGCTAGTGGCCACTGCCCGTTGCTTCCCCTCTTCTCTTTTTCTTTTTCACGTTCTCTCTCTTTCCCTATTGGTCCAACCCAAACCCGTTAACCCATTACCCAATAATCTATTCACTTAAGTTATAAGTTTAGGTTATTTGATCTAAATCCGACCCGATAGCAACCCGTACCTACAACCAAAATTAAGAAAAGGTAAAATTACATTAAAAAAAACCCTGATAGTTTAGAATGTTTATATTTTAGACCTTATTATTATAAATCTAACCCATTTTTACTAATTTTAGTATTCGGGCGATATCATGACCATCAGGAGTCCGATTTGAACGATTCTCGAGCCATTGTGTTCGCAGAAAAATGAACTACATTCTTGTGATAACTATGTGAGTGTTTTTCTTTTATAAATTAAATTTCAATATGATGAGCAAAAATTAATTTTTTAATTATGATTATTGTTCAATAAATCATATGACCGATAATCACTAATTGTGTGAGTGTTTTTCTTTTGTAATTCAACATTTTGAATAAAAACTAATTTATTGATTTATTTAATAAACTACATATATCGTCCAATAAGTATTGGGAATGGTAGAGAACTTCAATTAAAATATGTGTGAATTCTTTTTAAACATATTCAATAAAATAATATTTTATTGTGATTGTTGATTTAATATTAAATGTAGATAAATTATCTATATACTTAGTGATTATTACACTGTAAATTAAAGAAACCCCAGCCTAATAAATTGATAGTTTTCAATAAGATTGTGAAGAATTTGAAAAATAGAGAATTGTGCATGATTATATTGTGATATCAATTAGGTTAATGTTACTGAGATTGTAACGCTCCAAATCCCGCGGATACGAGGACGCTACGACGATATATATATGTAGGGTACCCTGGCATACATACCTAAGCCTTAGTACTGAAAAATAAATCCAATATACACAATTATTTCAGCATTAAGTAAGTATAAGGATACCTGCAAAACGAGGTCTGTGATCATGATAGATATTAAAACAGAAAGAAAAATGAAAGTACTGACAAATAATAAAAATACCAATGAATAATAAATGGACGAGTCTCCTAACAATATCCCAGGATACAACAAGTACTACGATATCACGGATCTCCAACCTGGGCATGTAAATCCAAGGCCATCAGAAAATGACCTAGTGAGTGGTAAAATAAAAGAAGAGTAATATATACTATAATAGTAGTATAATCACGTTACTATATAATACATGTTTAAATATCAATTCTATAATATAATTATACTAACAATCGAGATATATACATAGATACAAACAAGTGTTATATTAACATTATAACATTATAAATGCCTAGCATATTTCAACGGTATTAGTTCTACAACATTATCTAATTATATAATATTAATATCAATTAATGTTGTCGAAAAGAGTCTTGTATATCACCAACCTTATATTATTATATTTTTATAATCAGTATGAGTTATGCCATTTACATGGTATGATCAATATGAGTAATAAGATATAATATTTAGTTATATATTAACAAAATTAAGTTGTTTAATGAATATATATTAAGTATTTATTATATATTGTTTAAACGAATAGTAACAGTAGCATGATGGTATTGTGATAAAATATTTAAACATCGAAAAATGCAACAATTAATAAAATGAATGATGCAAACAGTCATCTAAAATTAAGAAGTGAAGTCGGATTCCCTATGAAAGGCTCTAAAACTTCTCCTCTATATTCCTCTAGACAATGAGTTGAGGTGCTCAATTGCCTTCTTGATTTAGAGAGTAAAAACGGACAAGTTAATATGATGCTAGAAATGAATAGCAAGTGAAATAAAAGTAAAAACACAAGTACAAGCAATCGAAATAGAGTAAGAGCAAGAGAGAAGCAATCGCAAACATAAGAAATTTGTTTTAATGTTCGAGCACCAAACTCTACATCCCCGTCTTCACCGCGTGAAGGATTTCCACTATCCACAAAAGATCTTTTCACAAAGAAACTTTCACAAAGGAACTACAATGGTCTACACAAGACCCGAGAACACAACTCCAACTCTCAATCCTCTACATAAGAGATAGCACTAAACAAATGAAGTTTACAAGCCTCTAGTGACCACAAAAAAGATCACAAACAATCCTTTTTCGAACTTTCTATAGAATGTGATGTCAAATGAAGCTCAAGAAGTTTGTGAAAGAGAGAATCGGTTGAGTTGAATCAATTTAAGAACTGAAAACTTGCAAAATTTGATTTTGAAGTGAGAGCACTTGAAGCAAGAAAACTTGAAATCTTTTCTTTTGAATAAACTTGATTTTCAAATATTTTCCAAAAAAATTGTTAATAATCCTCTACAAATGAACCCTACATATAGGCAAATGATAAAACATTGTTAGAAGAGCCTATGAGGTCATTAAGAGAGAGAGATTAGACCCAAAAAGAGCAAATATACCCATTGAGGGAAAAGTTAAAAAAAAATTTAAAAAGTGATCGTTACTGTAACTTTGACAGAACTTCGCCGACCGGTAGTTCAAATAGTTTGAATTATTCGGTGATGTCGGTCGACCTTCCGATCGATTGATCTTAACCGAGACCAAGCTAGTGATAGTCGGTCGACTGCTAGGTTTGCCACTCGATCGGTCGGTTGCCTGACAAACATGCACAGCATGCACAGGCTAAGGCCATAAATGACCCTGAGGCCCGGTCGATCGACCTTGCCTAAAAATATAGTTTTAGGTAAATTTTGAATTTAAACTTAACTTTAAATATTTTTTAGTAGTTAGAAAAATATTTTGGCAACACAGGCTTTAGGATACATGATAGAAATAGTATATAAATTTGAAAAAAATATAGGACATGTATCGAACACCGAACCTTATAACATACCAAAGTGAGAAAAACTAGATAATAAAACTCGTATTTTGAAAACTTGTATTTTGAGTGTGTGACCTCTTGAGCATCAATTCTATACGCTATACTTTAAACATTCTATTATCTTACAATTCTACTTTATGTCTTCAAGTAATCTTTAAGAGGGCTTCTACAAAATGTGAGTCTTGGTCATCAAAACTCGAACCTTTCCCTTGAGTGATCTTGAGACTAGATTACCTTTCTTTTGAGGAAGAATACACCCAATGTTCTTAAAACCTGAAATACTTCTAAACACACAAACTTGATTAGTACCGAATAACGTCATGTAATTTTTAATCATCAAAATAAATCAGAGAGTGTACCCTTTGGCCAACAATCCCCCTTTTTGATGATGACACAACACATGAGTTATTGAAAATAGATAAATATAGAGAGCTTGGAAAGCTCCCCCTAAAATTATGTTTGTCTATCAGGTTGAATCATTTATGAGAAAAGAATATGACAATTTCAAAACAAGTCATCATATGCATATAGGTTTAGATATGAAATATGAAAAATCATGCATAAACATACCAACCTCCATCCATGCCTCCAACTACTAAATGGGTATACAACAAGGCATATAAATATGAAACAGAGGTAATAGCAAGTAGTACCTAAATCATAAATCTCTAACTTAAAAATCTCTTCAATTACCTATTAATCAATAAATCCCAAATACCAATAAAAATACCAAATGAAATAACTCATAAAATCTTCTCCTACTTTTTATCATAAATCAAAAGGGACTCATAAATCAACTAAAACTAGTAGACACTAATAAAATGAGCATTTAAAGTCTACCATTATTGATATCAATTTTATTTAAAAATGAGCTAAATCATACCAATTTAAAGTAATCAACAAATCAAACAAAAATAACAAAAAAAACAATAATTTGAAAAATTTATTGTTCCACAATGCAAACATTCAATTCACCACAAATTAAAAAAATCTATTAAAATCAAGTGGTTTAGTAAAAATATTTACTAATTGAAAATCGGTAGAAACATAGTCAATCTCAATATCCCCTTTCTCATAATGATCTCGAAGAAAGTGATATCTAATCTTTATATGTTTGGTCTTTTTATGTTTATTTGTATTCTTGGTCAATATGAATGGTATTAGTATTATCACAAAAAATTTAATTTGATCATAATGAAATCATAATCAAGAAGAGTATATTTCATCCAAAGGACTTGTGCACAACAAGTCTCAACCATAATATACTCCGCCGAGTTGAGAGGGCTACGGAATTTTATTTCTTGAAAGACTATGAAACAAAACAATTTTTTTAAAAGTTGACAAGTTTCACTAGTGCTCTTCATATTCACTCTACAACTGGTATAGTCGGCATCGGAAAAACTCGTCATTGAGAATTATCCGATTTTTGGATACCATAAACCCATTCCTATAGTGCCCTTAAGATATTTAATCATGTACCGCAATTAAGTGAGACTCTTAAGGACAAAATTGAAATCTAGCACATAGATATACACTAGCCATAATATACGGCCTACTAGCCGTCAAGTAGAGCAAACTATCAATCATACTACGATAAAGTTTATGTCAATATTTTTACCTTGTTCATCCCCATCAAGCTTAATTGTGGTAGCCATGGAAGTTTTGTTAATCTTCGTATCTTCAAGCTTAAATTTCTTGATAAGCTCTCTTATATACTTGGCTTGATTTATGAAGATCCCATCACTCCTTTACTTGATTTGGAGTCCAAAGAAGCAGTTGAGCTTGTTGGCCCAAGGTTACAATCACCCGTTTTAGTGTGTTTTAATGAACACAAAACATATATAGTTATTTGTACTAATCATGTTTCAGTGTGTTTCAGGTTCTAATGATTCTAGGAGCATTCTTCCCTAAAGGAAGGTGGTTTTGACTCAAGTCACCTTATTTCGGGCTTAAGTATTAAGCTTGCAAAATCATATGGAGAAGTCCACTTGAAGATCTTGTAGTCATTTAGAACCAATGTAAGATATAGTTTGTTAAAGTTTGAGGTTGTAGAATATTGGCTCTAGGACACACACACACATTTTTAAAATACAAGTTTTTGTTCTTAAGTTCATGCCTTGATTTTTATACATGATTCAAAATTCTTACAAATTTTATATCTTGTTTACTCCATGTATAACTATCTTTTCAGCATGATACTTAGCTACATATACCTACAAAAATATTTTACAAATTTTTTCAAGTCCAAAATTTCCTCTCAGTTTTTCTGTGTCAGGCTAGAACGGCCGACCGGACCGGTCGACCGGATCCTGTGTCCTGGACGTGCACCCTCGTGCACGTCTGTCGGTCGGCCGACCGGTCGACCGACCAAAAACTTCTGCTCTCTGTTTTTGTCGATCGGCCGACCGGCCGACCGCCTATACAAAACTGTGTTTCCTTCTCTTCCGGTCGACCGGTCGGTCGACCCGAGCTCAACGGCTATATGCCAGCAGGGATGACGGCCGACCGGGCCGGTCGACTGCCAACCTGCCAGCTGCCAACGGCTCTTTCCTCTTTGGTGAAAATCTGTAATCTGTTTTTACACTATTTTTGTGGCAGACTTTTTCTGAGTATTGTGGGTTATTTTCTGATCAAATAAACTTAATTTAAATGTGTTTAATCCTTTCCTCTCCCTATAAATAGAGGAGATAGGTCTCTTGCAAAACACCAAGAAAAATCCCTAGTTCACAAGTTTTCAAAAGAAAGAAAAAGTTTCAAAGCTCTCAATTCTCTCTTGCATTCTTGGCTATTGGTTTTCAGTTGTGTGCTCAAGCAAGTTTCATCTACAACTGAGTTTGTTTTTCTCACTACACTTCTAGAGCCAAAATTCCCATCCTCATTCTATAAGGAAGTTGTAAAGAGAAAGTTTGTAAGAAGTTTGTGATCCTTTTGGTGATCACTTGGCTACTTGTTCCTTCTTCTTGTTCTTATTGAGATACCTCTTCGGTAGAGGTTTGTAAGTGGTGGAGTTCGGTACTCCGGTCTTCGGTAGACCTTGTAAAGTCCTCGGTGGATAGTGAAAACCCTTCAGGGCGGTGAAGGCGGGGAGTAGAGCGGTGGCTCGAACCTCGAAACAAATACTTTATGTTTGCGATTGATTTTCTCTTTGCTCTCTATTGCTCTTACTTTCTTGCTTGTGATATTGCTATTCTTTCATACCTTGTGATATATCTTGTGTGCATTTCATTATTGCTTCAAATTCATTTCTTGATAACTTGTCGATCAATTCTCATACAACAAGATTGCAATACGCACCTCTAACTCTTATCTAGAGGAATCACGAGGAAGGAGTTCAGAGCCCTTCACCGGGTATTCGGCTCTTAGTCTTGTTTTGGGAGATCGTTGCATCATTCATTCATACTTGTTTTAAAAAGATTGTTAAATTAGCATTTACACCTATTCACCCCCCCTCTAGGTGTTTTCAATTGGTATCAGAGCATAGGTCTCTAGGCTCTTGGCTTAACAACCTTAGAGAGATCCTTTATTTGCTAATCACCACATTCATTTCATACTTTTTCACTTAGTAAAAATGGCCGATGGAATTAAGACCCCCCCAAAGTTTGATGGTCTTAACTTTCCCATATGGAAGGTTAAGATGACCGTTTTCTTGCAATCCTTAGGAAGCCGGGTTGCAAAGGCAGTGACCAAACCATTTAGTGCACCCACCGGTGATGAGTCCACTTGGTCCGAAATTGAGACCAAAGAATTTGATGCTAACTCTAGAGCACACTATGCATTACTTCAAGCACTTAATGATGATGATATTGCTAGAGTAATACATTGTAAATCCGCATTTGAAATTTGGTCACATTTGCTTGTTACACATGAGGGGACCTCACAAGTGAAGAGGGCTAAGATAGACCTTCTTCGATCCCAATATGAGAATTTTTCTATGAATGAAAATGAAACCATAGATGATATGGTTACTAGATTTACCAAGATTACTAATGGACTTTCTTCTCTAGGTGATGGTATTGACAACGACCAAAGAGTAAGGAAGATCATCCGGGCTTTTCCACCTTCTTGGGAAGTCAAAGCCACTACCTTGAAGGAACATAACGACAAGGAGGAGATGGAGCTTATAGGTCTCATTGGGAACCTCAAGACCCATGAGATGGAAAGAAAAGCAAGAGAAGAAATGGCCCCCTCCAAGAAGAAAGCTATTGCCTTCAAGAGTCAATCCTCATACTCCGACGAAGACGATGAAGAAGAAGATGACGAAGAGCTCTCACTTCTTGTTAAGAATGTTCGGAGGATATATAACAAGGCAAAGTTCCAAGGTAGAAGGAGATGGCAAGGAGGCAAAGAAGAGAGGAAAATTATTTGCTTCAATTGTCAAAAACCGGGTCATATTGTTGCGGAATGCCCGGATAAAGTCAAGCCTTCCACCTCCAAGAAGCCTTACAAGAAGAAAGCATTGAAGGCTACATGGGATTCCGAGAGTGAATCCGAGGAAGAAGTTGACACCGCCAACATGTGCTTCATGGCTAATGAAAGTACAAGTAAGGTAACCCCTTCCACTTCTTTTAATGATGAGCTTTCCATGGAAGAATTAGGAGAAGCATTTGTAGAACTCTCACATAACTATGATGTTCTTAAGAAAAAGTATTTAAATATGAAAAAGGAAAATGAGTCTCTTAATCATCATGTTTTTACTCTTACTAAAGAAAAAGATGAATTATCTTCTACTTTAGTTTTCACCCAAGAAGATTTTGATAACTATAAGATTTCTTGCAAGGGTAAGTTTCCACAAGTTAATGAAAATGAGATTTTCATGCTAAAAGAGAAAATTGATTCTTTAGGAGTTGTTTTGAAAAAGTGTGAATTTGATAAGAATAGGCTTGAGGCTATGTTTCCTAAGAAACAAGCCCCTAAGAAACAACCCCATGTTATGCATGCTCATGTTCATAAATCACAACATTTACATCATGCCAAACCCCCCAAACATGCTCACCCTCCACACACACATCATGCATTCATGTATGGGAAGGTATTTTCATGCACTTTTTGTGGCCGTAAAGGTCACTTAGTTAAGTTTTACTATAATAGACTTAATGCATCTCATCATAATGTTTGGGTTCGAAATACTAACTTTCAAGGACCCAAGAAAATTTGGGTACCAAAGTCAATAAATTTGTTAAATGATGTAGGTACTTTCCAAGGCGCAACGACGTAAAGGATTGTGATATCTTGATAGCGGTTGCTCAAGGCACATAACTTGGGATATCAACAACTTTGCAACCCTATCAAGATACCATGAAGGTGGCACCGTCACCTTCGGAGATGATCCCAAGGGTAAAATCATCGGTATTGGTAATGTTAAACTTGGTACATCCCCTTTAATAGAAAATGTTGTTTTAGTTGATGGCCTCAAGCATAATCTCTTGAGTATTAGTCAACTTTGTGATAAAGGTTTTGATGTTGTGTTTGATAATTTAGCTTGTAAAGTTATTGATAGATTTTCCAACACATGTATATTTTCCAGTTTTCGTGAAAGCAATATATATATGATTGATTTGTCTAATATGTCTTGCAATATCACTTATTTGAAAGCCCTCGATGATGACTCTTAGTTGTGGCATAGAAGATTAGGCCACATTTCTTTTGACCATCTATCTAGGTTAAACAATAAGGAAATGGTGAAGGGTATTCCTTACTTGAACTTTGAAAAGGACCGCGTTTGTGACGCGTGCCAACTTGGGAAACAAACCAAGTCCTCTTTCAAGTCAATTAAGGATATCATGACATCATGTCCCTTGGAGTTGATCCATATGGATTTGTTTGGTCCTACTCAAACCAAAAGTCTAAGTGGGAATCGTTTTGCATTTGTTTTAGTTGATGATTTTTCGCGTTTTACTTGGGTTTTCTTTTTAGAACATAAAAATCAAGCCTTTTCACATTTTCAATCCTTTAAGAAAAGAGTTGAAAAGGAAAAAGATTCTTCAATTTTAAGAATAAGAAGTGATAGAGGTTGTGAATTCATTAACCTACCCTTTATTACTTTTTGTGAAGAACATGGAATTAAGCATGAACTATCTTATCCTAGAACTCCACAACAAAATGGAGTAGTTGAACGGAAAAATCAAACATTACAAGAGATGGCTAGGACAATGATTAGTGAATATGGTCTCCCACATTATTTGTGGGCCGAGGCCGTTAATACATCATGCTATATATCAAATCGTGTTTTCTTATGCAAAAATACTTCAAAAACATCTTTTGAGATTTATTTTTCTAGAAAGCCAAATGTTTCATACTTTAAAGTTTTTGGATGCAAATGTTTTGTTTTAAATACAAAAGACAATTTGGGAAATTTTGATGCTAGGTCTTATGAAGCAATCTTTGTAGGTTACTCAAATACTAGTAAAGCTTATAGAGTTTTCAATAAGTCATCTTTAACTATTGAAGAGTCTATACATGTAAAATTTGAGGAATCTAATGTGTTTGTTAAGAATGTTATAGAAATAGATCTTTGCATGAAGACATGGAGAAAGTCACCTTGAATGACTCACCTACTATTGAAGGCATGCCAAAGGATGATGAAGGAAGTGAAACTAAGGATCAAGAGGCTCAAGAAAATGAAATTCAAAGAATTGAAGTGGAGCCTACTCAACAACTTCCAAAGGATTGGAGATACAATCCTCATCATCCCAAGGACCTCGTTTTAGGTGAAGTATCTCAAGGGGTAACTACTCGTTGTCAACTTCAAGATTTTGTAAGATCACCTAGAGGGGGGGTGAATAGGTGATGGCTAATCTAATGGTCACTTATGAACAAATAATGCGGAATTAAAACTAAGATGACCAATTTAAACTTCTTTTAATTAAATACTTATGTATAACACAAGAGTGTTGCCGAATTCCCCTTGCGAGGCTCTGGACAAGCTCCTCTAGATTCCCCTTGAATGGGTTGAGGTGCCGCGTTGGCTCTCTTGGTTGAATACTAGTGTTAACAACAATCCCAAGCAAGTATGTATATCAATTATGAGCACAAGGGAATATATCATGCATATATAAGATGAACACAATAAATTTGAATGCAAGATATAAAATAGAGACAAAGAGAGAAAGAGAGTAAGAGTGTGCAATCGCAAACACAAAGGGTTTGTTTCGAGGTTCGAGCACACTTGCTCTACATCCCCGCCTTCGACACACGAAGGATTTCCACTATGCAAGATCCCCAACGGATCTCTCCTTGGTGCCGCAACACCTACAAGCTCTCGGACTCCCTTGTCCGTACACCACAAGCCCACCGGCTCAATGAGGGCGCACCTCAAACCACCGAGTTCACACAAGAACTCTACCACACGAGCACACTTGCCCGTCTCCTTAAAATACAATGGAAATCTCTTTGGTGATCAACACTTGATCACCAATTACAAAAGCTCACTACAACACTTTCCTATAGGATAGATATGTCTATGGATGCTCAAGTGAAGTGTGAGAAATCAAGGAAAGAAAGCTATGGTGAAAAACACAAGAAATCACTTTTACACTCTCTTGATAAAATCCTTTTTAGATGGGAAGTATTTGCACTCTATTTTGTGGAGAAAACTTCTGAAAATGTCTAGGAAAAACTGGCTTAGAAATCTCCAAAATCTTAACCTCAAAACAGTTGACAAGACCCCAATTTATAGGCTGCCAGAAATAGAGCCGTTGGGTTCTGTCAGAGCTGCCGGTCGACCGGCCCGGTCGACCGGCAACGGTCAAAAATCCGACCGTTGCAGACTCCGGTCGACCGGCCCGGTCGACCGCGCAACTGGAGAAGAGAGAAAACTCTCTTTCGGTCGACCGGCCCGGTCGACCGATAATTCCCGAGAGCAAAGCTCTCTTAAGCGGTCGACCGGCCCGGTCGACCGTCCTCCAGTGCACACAGGCGTGCACGCTGTGCACGTCCGGTCGACCGACCCGGTCGACCGGCCACTGTCAGTTCTGAAAAATCAGAACTGCCAGAACCTGAAAATTTGGGATTAAAGGATAGGTCTTTTTGGCTTAATAAAAATCCCATAAATACTTAGAAATTCTACAAAAATAGTTTTATGATATAGAAACATGCTTGCACAAAATCAAGGCATGTTTATTAAAGATTTGACTATTTTTGTAACTTGGAAATATTGGCTCATAATAAAAACTGTTTTTCTAAAACAACATGTTTTTCCAAATTTCCATCAAATACAAAAACAAGATACACTTTAAAGCATAGTGTGTGTGGATATGATCCACTACACAATCAAGATGACATATCTAGTTTTTGACATAAAGCACTAAACTTGGTTTTGAAATATCAACATGTTTTTCCAAACTTTCATCAAATACAAAAACAAGATATACTCTAAAAGCATAGTGTGTATGGATATGATCCACTACACAATCAAGATGAAATATCTAGTTTTTGACAATAGGCTCTAAGCATGGTTTTGGATATAAGATATGTAAACTATGAAATACCAAAAATCAAATTGTATTTTATCACAAATAAAAATCTTTTCTTAACTAGGAAAATCTTTTATGAAAATCATTCTATCAAGAGTTCTATCAAGAGTGTGTGTGTGATATAGACTTGAGCAATCCACCAACTATCTATCCTTTACATTTTTATCTAAAACAAATAAAAATCTTATACCTAGACACAAGTCTTCATCCTCTTGAAGTCTTCACTTGAAGGCTTCTCATTTTCTTGACTTGGTCTAAATGCAATCCACCGAGCTCATCTCTAGATGTGATCTTGATGCATAGGCTCGTGAATCGACCGGTGCTAGCTTCCAACTTGACTTTAAATCCTTTGTTGAAGCTCCACACCTACTGAGATCTTGATAAGGAATCTGACACTAATTAAACACAAGATCATTAGTAATCATAACTTCATGAGTTGATCATCATCAAAACTAGAGTGATAGGCCTTTGGGCCAACAATCTCCCCCTTTCTGATGATGACAAAACTCATGACGTTATATATGCATGGATTAAAGTAAAACTTCAAAGAAGCTCCCCCTTAACTCATGCATACAAAATAAATAATAAATATGATCATGAAGCACATGAATATGGATGCAAATATGGAGATGCAACAAGCATAAATCAAAATCTTTTTACTCCTATTTGCATAAATCAAAACACATATGCATAAATACAAATCTTAATTCCCCTTAAGTAAGAAGGACAAATACTTCTCCCCCTTAAGCAAGGAAATCATGCATATATATCAAAACAAAAACACAAATACTTCTCCCCCTTTTTGTCAATCATCAACAAAGGGTTCAAAGTAAAATCAAATCAACAAATTTTCTCCCCCTTTATGTCAAAAATAAGGAAGTCAAGGAGGGGCAATACAAATCAAAAATTTTGAATTTTTCTCATCAAAACAAAATCATTAATTCTATTTTATCAAAACAAATTTTGAATTTTCTCTTTGATATCAAATAAAAAATATTGATACCATTTTAAAATCTAATGCATAAGCTTGAAAAATAAGATTTGAATTAAGCTTAGCATTAACAACACATGAAGAATTCGAACTAGTTAAATGAGAGTGTTTAACAACTAGTACGAAATCCTTCTATCAAGGAATAAATCTAAGGATTTTCATGAAATAGCAATGAAACACAAAACACTCAAACACTCTAATCTATAAAGTCCAAATAGTTTCAAAAGAAGTGAGTGTACTAATGTTATGTGAAACATGGCATCATGAAAATGGCAATAAGGTACAATATTCCTTAGAAAATCATAAACATCAAAATCATCTCACATTTTTTTTATTAAATCATTGAAAACAAAATCTATATGTCAAGATATATGTATGTTTTGACAATACATGAAATATACATACATATCTCTTAAACTCAAGTGAGTCTATATGAATGGATTTGCATTGAAGGCAAAAGACTCAAGAGTTATACATGTATATTTTAAGGTTTGGCAAAATACACATATACATGAAATAAAAGGCACATGATCATAAATCAAATCCAAAAGGTGAACATAAGTTTAAATATGTATGAATCATCAAAACTAAGCAATACAAGTACATTTCAAGGGTTCAAATAAGCATTTAAGCACACTTACTAATAGATCTTTTGAGGCCCATGATATGTTCAAGTATAAATCCTAGTGTTGACAAAAACTAACATATAAACTAATATTCAAATCATGAAGCATTAAATTTTAAGAAAAATTGAATCATGTGACAATCTCAAAAACTATTTGAAGAATACATAACTAGTATAAATTGTTTTTGAAAACTAGTTAAAGATCCTTCAAATATGTCAAATTATATGTTTTTCATGAATGAGACTAAGTACATAAAAAATCCAAGCACTCATAGTCCATAAAGCTCATAAATATATTTTTGAATAAAAGATGAGTGTTCAAAGGTTATGTAAATAGTATTTTCATGAAAGTTGTCATTGAAGCTCAAATCACATAGAAATCATTGTTATCAAATCAACACAAAATCATTTTTATTAAAAAAAACAATCTTCATGGTATATGTATGAATTATACAAATCTAACAATACACATACATATCCCAAAATTGTAAAAGAGTCTATCAAATATTTGCATGAAAGCTAGAGACTCACGGGTATACATGTATATTTATTAGATTTGAATTGAACACACATATACATGAGGTAAGATCAAGGATAGGCATAACAAGTATAAATGACCGAATCATCAAAACTAGCCTATACACATGCATATAGTGGATACAAATGAGCATGAAGTCCAAATATATATGTGAGTCAATTGTAGTTCACTATACATATATGTATAAATGCAAGTTTTGACGCATTCTACATTTAAGCATGTAAATGCCACATGAAGCACATAAAATCTTAAAACATGAACATGCTATGAATGATATTATGAAAAAGCATGTACATAAATAAAATAGGAGTTTAGAAATTGTTACCAACTCCAAAGCTCCTAGCATGGTGGTTGATCCACCAAAGCTCCTTGATAGCGATGCAACCCAAAAGTATGTCCATCATGTCCAAGTGCATCCACTACCAAGGTACCATCCCTCTCACGTTTTGTGAGAGCCCTCACCTACATCACAAGCAAAAGGTGGGGGTTTTGGTACCCATATTTTCTTGGGTCCTATGGGGTTAGCTTTGTAAGGAACCCAAGCATTTTTATTTTTATCAAAAATAAGAACATTTAACCTTTCATAACAAAATTTTCTTAGATGGCCTTTGCGGCCACAATGTGTACATGTGTACACCTTAGCATACTTATAAGTGGGAGTGTGAGCATGATGTGCATCATAAGCATGAGAATGTGCATGAGTATGAGGAACTTGTTTCTTTTGAAACAAGGATTCCAATCTAATATGATTGAATGCACATGAGCTCAAATTAGAGCTCAAATTATCAATTTTATTTTTCAAATTTTTAATCTCATTTTGATCAATGTGAGTATGAGAAGCATGATGAGATATATGATCATTTTTCTTTTTCTTTTGTGAAACAAAATCCTTTTCTCTTTCACAAATTTTTCTTTTCAAAGATTTATTTTCTTGAAAAACATCTTCCTTTTGTTTTTCCACCAAATCAATCTTATTTTTCAAAATCATATTTCCTTCACATAAAACATTCAATTTAGACATTAAGGAAATATTCTCATTTTTCAAATCTTCATTTTCTTTTTCTAAGCATGCCATTTTATTTTCTAAAGAATCTTTATCATTAAGCATGGCATCAAAGTTCTTTTTCAAAATTTTATTATCTTTTTCTAAACATGCAATGTTACTTCTAAAAGAGTCATGTTCTACATGCATGCAATCAAGTTCCTTTTTCAAATTTTTATTTTTCTTTTTAATTATGTCATATCTCTCAAGCAATAATTGGCAAAATGAATTTAGCTCATCATATGACATAGTAGCATCCTCATCCTCGGATTCGGAAGTTACCTCAAGGGGGTTATCCCCTTGGACCATGTAGCACTTGTTGGAGGTGTCGCTTCCAACATCCGAATCGCTCCCGGCATAATATAGATCCTTTTCGCCAAGGGAGGTGATGATGTTCCAAGCTACAAAAGCCGATTCAATGTTAGAAACCCTAGATAAATAATCATCATTTAGGGTACATTTAAGAGCATGAAGGGCTTTTGTATTAGCCTCAAGATTCTTACCATTTAAGCAATATTCTTTATTAGTTGTGGCAAGATATACACTAAGGCCAAGTCCTTTGAGGAACAAAGATATCTTAACCTTCCAAATTTGGATGTTAAGAATGTCAAAGGTGGGTGGTGACATGAAGTCCATTGTGTGTGTACAAATCTTGTGATTAGCCTAAAGGAGGATCTTTAACTCTTAGGTTGTTAGACCCAATATCAAGAGCACTAGCTCTGATACCAATTGTAAGATCACCTAGAGGGGGGGTGAATAGGTGATGGCTAATCTAATGGTCACTTATGAACAAATAATGCGGAATTAAAACTAAGATGACCAATTTAAACTTCTTTTAATTAAACACTTATGTATAACACAAGAGTGTTGCCGAATTCCCCTTGCGAGGCTCTGGACAAGCTCCTCTAGATTCCCCTTGAATGGGTTGAGGTGCCGCGTTGGCTCTCTTGGTTGAATACTAGTGTTAACAACAATCCCAAGCAAGTATGTATATCAATTATGAGCACAAGGGAATATATCATGCATATATAAGATGAACACAATAAATTTGAATGCAAGATATAAAATAGAGACAAAGAGAGAAAGAGAGCAAGAGTGAGCAATCGCAAACACAAAGGGTTTGTTTCGAGGTTCGAGCACACTTGCTCTACATCCCCGCCTTCGACACACGAAGGATTTCCACTATGCAAGATCCCCAACGGATCTCTCTTTGGTGCCGCAACACCTACAAGCTCTCGGACTCCCTTGTCCGTACACCACAAGCCCACCGGCTCAATGAGGGCGCACCTCAAACCACCGAGTTCACACAAGAACTCTACCACACGAGCACACTTGCCCGTCTCCTCAAAATACAATGGAAATCTCTTTGGTGATCTAACACTTGATCACCAATTACAAAAGCTCACTACAACACTTTCCTATAGGATAGATATGTCTATGGATGCTCAAGTGAAGTGTGAGAAATCAAGGAAAGAAAGCTATGGTGAAAAACACAAGAAATCACTTTTACACTCTCTTGATAAAATCCCTTTTAGATGGGAAGTATTTGCACTCTATTTTGTGGAGAAAACTTCTGAAAATGTCTAGGAAAAACTGGCTTAGAAATCTCCAAAATCTTAACCTCAAAACAGTTGACAAGACCCCAATTTATAGGCTGCCAGAAATAGAGCCGTTGGGTTCTGTCAGAGCTGCCGGTCGACCGGCCCGGTCGACCGGCAACGGTCAAAAATCCGACCGTTGCAGACTCCGGTCGACCGGCCCGGTCGACCGCGCAACTGGAGAAGAGAGAAAACTCTCTGTCGGTCGACCGGCCCGGTCGACCGATAATTCCCGAGAGCAAAGCTCTCTTAAGCGGTCGACCGGCCCGGTCGACCGTCCTCCAGTGCACACAGGCGTGCACGCTGTGCACGTCCGGTCGACCGACCCGGTCGACCGGCCACTGTCAGTTCTGAAAAATCAGAACTGCCAGAACCTGAAAATTTGGGATTAAAGGATAGGTCTTTTTGGCTTAATAAAAATCCCATAAATACTTAGAAATTCTACAAAAATAGTTTTATGATATAGAAACATGCTTGCACAAAATCAAGGCATGTTTATTAAAGATTTGACTATTTTTGTAACTTGGAAATATTGGCTCATAATAAAAACTGTTTTTCTAAAACAACATGTTTTTCCAAATTTCCATCAAATACAAAAACAAGATACACTTTAAAGCATAGTGTGTGTGGATATGATCCACTACACAATCAAGATGACATATCTAGTTTTTGACATAAAGCACTAAACTTGGTTTTGAAATATCAACATGTTTTTCCAAACTTTCATCAAATACAAAAACAAGATATACTCTAAAAGCATAGTGTGTATGGATATGACCACTACACAATCAAGATGAAATATCTAGTTTTTGACAATAGGCTCTAAGCATGGTTTTGGATATAAGATATGTAAACTATGAAATACCAAAAACCAAATTGTATTTTATCACAAATAAAAATCTTTTCTTAACTAGGAAAATCTTTTATGAAAATCATTCTATCAAGAGTTCTATCAAGAGTGTGTGTGTGATATAGACTTGAGCAATCCACCAACTATCTATCCTTTACATTTTTATCTAAAACAAATAAAAATCTTATACCTAGACACAAGTCTTCATCCTCTTGAAGTCTTCACTTGAAGGCTTCTCATTTTCTTGACTTGGTCTAAATGCAATCCACCGAGCTCATCTCTAGATGTGATCTTGATGCATAGGCTCGTGAATCGACCGGTGCTAGCTTCCAACTTGACTTTAAATCCTTTGTTGAAGCTCCACACCTACTAAGATCTTGATAAGGAATCTGACACTAATTAAACACAAGATCATTAGTAATCATAACTTCATGAGTTGATCATCATCAAAACTAGAGTGATAGGCCTTTGGGCCAACAGATTTTTGTGGACACTATGCTTTTATTTCTCATTTTGAACCCAAAAGCGTCCTCGAAGCCGAGGCCGACTCATATTGGTTGCTAGCCATGCAAGAGGAACTCAATCAATTTGAGCGCAACCAAGTTTGGCACCTTGTTCCTAGGCCCCACGATAGACCAACAATTGGTACTAAGTGGATCTTTAAGAATAAGTTGGATGAGTCGGGTAACATTGTTAGGAATAAAGCTAGATTAGTTGCCCAAGGTTACACTCAAATCGAAGGTATCGATTTTGATGAAACCTTTGCACCCGTAGCTCGGCTTGAAGCCATACGGATGACACTTGCATTTGCTTCATATAAAGATTTTAAGCTTTTTCAAATGGATGTTAAAAGTGCTTTCTTGAATGGTTTATTGAAGAGGAGGTGTATGTTGAACAACCCCCCGGGTTTGTTGATCCTACACATCCGGATTTTGTTTTCAAACTTGACAAAGCTCTTTATGGTTTAAAACAAGCCTCTAGGGCTTGGTGTGAAAGACTCTCTTCGTTTCTAATTTCAAATGGTTTTAAGAAAGGTAAAATAGATACTACTTTATTTACAAAACATGTTGAAAATGATATTCTTATTGTGCAAATTTATGTGGATGATATCATTTTTGGTTCTACTAATGAATCTCTTTGCCAAGCTTTTGAATCATGCATGAAGGATGAATTCAAAATGTCTATGATGGGTGAGCTCAACTATTTCCTTGGTCTCCAAATCAAGTAAAGAAAGGATGGGATCTTCATCAATCAAGCCAAGTACACAAAAGAACTTATCAAGAGGTTCGGGCTTGAAGGAGCTAGAGTGAGCAAAACTCCCATGGCCACAACCACAAAGCTTGACAAGGATGAATAAGGTAAAAGTGTAGACATTAAGCTTTATCGTAGCATGATTGGTAGTTTGTTGTATTTAATGGCTAGTAGGCCGGATATTATGTTTTGTGTTTGTCTTTATGCTCGTTTTCAATTGTGTCCTAAAGAGTCCCATTTAGTTGCGGTTAAACGCATAATTAGATACCTTAAGGGCACTATTGAAATGGGTTTGTGGTATCCGAAAACCGGACTATTTGAAATGAAGAGTATTTCGGATGCCGACTATGCGGGTTGTAGGGTAGATAAGAAGAGTACAAGTGGAACATGTCAATTTCTTGGTAATTGTCTTGTTTCTTGGTCTTTCAAAAAGCAAAATTCGGTAGCCCTCTCAACTGCCGAGGCGGAGTATGTTGCAGCTGGAGCTTATTGTGCACAAGTTCTTTGGATGAAACATACTCTCCTTGACTATAATTTGCATTTTGATCAAATTAAAATATTTTGTGATAATACTAGTACTATTCATATGACTAAAAATACAAATCAACATAGTAAAAATAAGCACATTGACATTAGATATCACTTTCTTAGAGATCATTATGAGAAAGGTGATATTGATATTGCTTATGTTTCTACCGATTTTCAACTTGCCGATATTTTTACAAAACCTTTAGACTATGCTAGATTTTCATTTATTTGTGGTGAGTTGAATGTTTGCATTATGGATTCTTAAACAAAAATTTTCTTATTGTTTACCCTTTTTGATGTATGACAAAAAGGGGGAGAAAAAGTTTAGTTTATTAGTTTAGTTTATTTTAACTTTAGAGTTTTTAAGTTTTTATGCACTTTGGATTTTGTTTTGTGCATTGTGTTTTATGCTTTATGTATATAGCCATTCATTTTTATACATAGTCATTCTTTTATACATAGCATAATTTGAGGGGGAGCTTCCATGCTCCTTTTCCCATGTTTAAAATAACTATATGTTTTGTCATCATCAAAAAGGGGGAGATTGTTGGCCTAAGGTTACAATCACCCGTTTTAGTGTGTTTTGATGATCACAAAACATATATAGTTATTTGTACTAATCATGTTTGTTGTTTCAGTGTGTTTCAGGGTTCTAATGATTCTAGGAGCATTCTTCCCTAAAGGAAGGTGGTTTTGACTCAAGTCACCTCATTTCGGGCTCAAGTATTAAGCTTGCAAAATCATATGGAGAAGTCCACTTGAAGATCTTATAGTCATTTAGAACCAATGTAAGATATAGTTTGTTAAAGTTTGAGGTTGTAGAATATTGGCTCTAGGACACACACACACATTTTTAAAATACAAGTTTTTGTTTTTAAGTTCATGCCTTGATTTTTATACATGATTCAAAATTCTTACAAATTTTATATCTTGTTTACTCCATGTATAACTATCTTTTCAGCATGATACTTAGCTACATATACCTACAAAAATATTTTACAAATTTTTCCAAGTATAAAATTTCCTCTCAGTTTTTCTGTGTCAGGCTAGACCGGCCGACCGGATCCTGTGTCCTGGACGTGCACGCTCGTGCACGTCTGTCGGTCGGCCGACCGGTCGACCGACCAAAAACTTCTGCTCTCTATTTTTTGTCGGTCGGTCGACCGGCCGACCGCCTATACAAAACTGTGTTTCCTTCTCTATTCCGGTCGACCGGTCGGTCGACCCGAGCTCAACGGCTATATGCCAGCAGGGATGACTGTAACACTTGCCCTAATTTAAGCATTTCTTGTCCTAATTAATCATAAGGGGTAATGGGATTAGTATGCATGCAAGATGCCTTAGCTAAGTGATGATTATTATATGTGTATGTATAAATAAGTATGTATACATGAGTATTTATACATCCATGTATATAGGTATAAGAATACCCCACATGTGTTTGACTTATTACCACCATGCCCCCCCATGCTTGTACCTCATGGAGAGGGGGGAGAGGCATGGAGAAGAGTGAACTTGATGGGATGTTTAGGGGACACTTGGCACAATCCTATGGAGAGTTAAAGGCTATAAATAAAGGGGATGAAGAGGATTAAATACTTTTTGATCAAACACTCTCTCTCTCTATTCACAACCTCTCTCCCTCCCTCTCCTTTTTTCCAGCAGCAGCAGCAGCAACAGCAGCAGCAACACAAGCAACAGCAGCAGCAACAGCAAAGGGCAAAACAAAAATCAGAACATACAACTTCAAGTGTGAGTAGAACATGCTAACTTTAACAACATGATGAGTAGAAATAAGTAGGAAATGAATTAAGTGTAAGAGATACACAAGTATTTGACCTTATGTATATTTTGGGTTCATGTGTTTCAATTCCGCAAGTACTTCTCATGTTGTTTATGAATCCATGATTTTATTATATGTCTTGCATATTGATATTATATGATGGCATCATGCATTGGAGGAAGGGACCGGGTTGAACCGGAGGCGTAGAAGGGGAGATTATATATTATGTATCGGAGGAAGGGACCGGGTTGAACTGGAGGCGTAGAAGGGGAGATTATATATTATGTATCGGAGGAAGGGACCGGGTTGAACCGGAGGCGTAGAAGGGGAGATTATGTGTATAAATATGGTTATCACTATGATATAAGTCCTATGTTATATTCATGCATAAATCCTTAACATCAAACCTGGAATGGCTTCTTAACAGGCACTTTTTGGGTAAGTTAGTTGACTAAGTCCCTGGGATAGTCGACTAAAAGTGTGATATTTAGGCATATATTCTGCTGGATAGCAGGATTAGTCGACTACATATAGACTGTAGTCGACTAATCCCAGATACAGAGAGCAAACAGAAAGTTGGCAATCTGTTTTTGTCAGAATTAGTCGACTTGAGTCAACTACTAGTCGACTAATATTGTAGATTAGTCGACTACAGAAGGAGGGTAGTCGACTATAGGTGACATCCAGAGAGTAACACAACTTTTGACAGTTTTAGTCGACTATAGGGGAATTCAAGTCGACTAGTACTTGGGTTAGTCGACTATACCAGGAAGGGTAGTCGACTACATAAATTCCTGGCTGTTAGTTAAGAAGCAGATACGTGTGAAGTGGAGTTAGTCGACTATAGCTTCAAATTAGTCGACTTACAGTTAGTATTAGTCGACTATAGATCGACTAGTAAGGCCTTATTACTGTGTTTGGTTTTGGTTCCTGGATAATCATAAGATCCTATAAAAATAGTATAGCGATACACATGCCAACCGGATAACTTAGCCATGTATACCTACTTGATAGGCATATTTAGCTATTGTTTTACTCACTGAGCCGTCAAGCTCACTCTATTCTTACTCCACCTACAGGTTTGGACAAGGGCAAGGGACCCGCTTAAGGGCAATTGTGCGGGACAAGCGTCACCAGGACCATTGTATTAGAAGCTACTTTTGTTATGTATATAATTTTGTATAAACATGCGTACTTTTAGTTGAGTGTTGCTCTTGACTTGTAATTCTTATAGGACCTGGTGTTGGACTCTTACTTGTATGTATATATATATTTTGACATGATAAATGTAGACTGTGTTCTTATAGATTATTGAACTATATGTGTTAATATGATAAGTTTCGAGTAGATCATACATGATATCTTTAATGGAAATTCTGACGTATAGTGAAGAGTTCGGATGATTATATTGGAAGTATTACACCTTGATGGGTCCCACGCTTGGATTGTACGAGATAATTATGATAAAATGGAAAAATTTAAACTGGGACCGTTACAGTTGGTATCAGAGCAATGGTTTAGAAGTAGAAAGAGTAAGAGATGATGAAATTGTTAGGTTACACGTGCAGACATGTGATCATAGTTAAGTAGTTGGCATTAGGTGTCAAGGGATGCATTAAGTTATCTATTGAATCTGAATCATTCTAAAAGACATGAGACTTATGAGTACACTAAGGATAAGTATAGTTACCAATGTGTCTATTTATGTTAGCCGTATGATTGAGACTATTTCATGGACTTGAGATTGATACGACCTTTTTGTTTACATGTAGATGGGGGACTCCGATGTATTCTGGCCAGTCTCTAGTTCCGACAGCTCGAGTGAGAGCTGGGTGGCGGATTCCATGGATTGAGGGTACGAGTCGGACGAAACTGACCCAGCGGAAACGATTATGCCCCTAAATTGGGTAGATTATGAGGAGGTTGAGTCGCAGGCATCTAATGAGCCTGAACCAACCAATGTGGACACAGGAAGCTTTATGGGAGATTCACTTGAGATACCAGTGACGGAGCACTCTAGCACAATTAAAGAAGAAACCCGAAGGGGATTTACATATGGAGGCGTCTTTTGGAACGAAACGTGGAAGAGGATATGGACCTTTATGATGACTTAGACGACTGGTGCTGCGCCGGGGACGAATCACTGGAAGAAGACCCCGAGGAGGATATGGATGATAGCAGCAGCACTAGCGGAGATTCTAGTGGGGATACTCTACCCTACGAAGGATGAACCTTAGAGCCGGCACTTTTGATGTATATACATGTATAAGCCTAGTATGTTAGGTGATGGATATCCTTAGGGTTGTTATATGTACCCTGGCATATATCTTATGAATGCACATGGGTTAGTCTGGATATCCAGGAAGGAAGGCATGTCAGTATAATACCTTTTGTATCCATGATGGATGTATCTATATATATATATATATATATATATATATATATATATATATATATATATATATAACAAGTTGCTTGTTTTCAAAAGTGATGTTATTAACATGATTGTCTGAGACTAAAGTTTTATCCCAATGCATTCCTATATTGTGTAGTGTGTTAATTAGACGCCCTTATTTTTATAGGGAGAACAAATGGATTTGAACCAACTAACCCCTGATGAGTCCCTGTCGCTCGATACGACACACTACAGTGAGATGGGGAGTGCACCCCCCGTGAACAATGATGGAGACTCTGAAGTTCAAATGAGAGGGAATGAGGGAACTCCAGGGGTAATGCCGGAGTGGCTCGCACAACTAATGACCAGAGCGAGCAGTAACAACTCCCACCGAGCACTGGAGCAGTTTCAGAAGATGAAACCGCCCGTATTTGAAGGAGAGGCGAACCCCTTACAAGCCGAAGCATGGCTCCTTCAAATAGAAAAGATCCTAGAAGTTATGAGCTGCACTGATGAACAAAAGGTGTCCTTCTCTTCTTTTATGTTCCAAAAGGAAGCGGAACATTGGTGGAGGGCAGTGAAGCATAGTATGAAGAATGCAAGGGAATCAATCACCTGGGAATTCTTGGTGAACAAATTCACTGAGAAATACATTCCGGAGACAGCCAGAGATAAAATGGCAACAGAATTCTTGGAACTACGTCAAGGTTCTATGAATGTATCCCAGTATGATCAGAAATTCACTCAGCTATACAGGTATGCTGATGCCCTGGTAAGGAGTGAAGCAGAAAAGACAAAGAGGTTCGTAAAGGGCCTAAGATCGGATATTCGTGGCCGACTGATTCCATTACAACTGAGGAATTATCTCCAGGCAGTAGAAAGAGCTTTGGAGGTAGAAATGGACATACAAGAAGGTCAGGGAGACTGGGTGGAAGGAACTCACAATTCTAAGCGCCCCCGTTATCAAGGACCTCCAATGATGACGGCATCAGGATCCACCAGTAGCAAAGGGCCTGGGTTTAACACCACTTTTCATAGAGGAGGAGGGGCCAGAGGCGGGAGAACATGGCTGAGAAACAGAGACACCCCCTCGAAGACACAAGCTACCTCTGCGTCCCATCCCAGAATCTCGGAGGCTCCCTGGTGTCAGAAGTGCAGAGTAAACCATTTTGAAAACTGCCTCTTTGACAGGTCTTGTTTTAATTGTGGAGAGGTGGGACATCTAAGGAAGAATTGTCCGACAATGCGTGGAAGCCAAGGGCCGAGTAGAGGAAGTGGAAGGCCGACCATGAGGACGAATCCTCCCAGAGGACAAGCCAGTAATGCCCCACGTCCTGCTGCAACCCAGTCATCGGTTCAGCAACCTCAGGTGCAAGGCAGAACCTTCGCATTAACCCACCGGGAAGCAATGGCCTCGAATGCAGTGGTGGAAGGTATGATCTCCGTATCAGGACATATTGCTCATGCATTATTTGATCCTGGAGCTACTCATTCATTCGTATCTAGTGCTTTTGCTCATAAACTAAATCAAGTCTCAAAACCCCTAGGATTTCAATTGGTTGTGTCCACACCTATAGGGGAAAATTTGATAGCTAGCACTAGATATGCGAATTGTGAAGTGATAATTGGAGAAATGAAAACATCCATTGATCTGATTAAGCTAGGTGAAATGGAGTTCGATGCCATACTAGGAATGGACTGGTTATCTGCTTGTAGTGCTCATGTGGATTGTAATAAGAAGAGGATTATCTTTAAAATGGAAGGGACTCCGGAGTTTATTTTTGAAGGAGAAAAAGTTAGTTGTGATATACCTCACATATCAGCCATCAAGGCCACCAAGTTAATGAAGCAAGGGTGTCAAGGATTCCTGGCTTCGGTATTGGATACCACCAGGACTGATGTAAATATTAAGACTATTCCAATTGTGAATGAGTTCCCTGATGTGTTCCCGGAAGACTTACCAGGCCTGCCCCCAGATCGGGAAGTAGAATTTACAATAGACGTAATACCCGGTACTGCCCCAATTTCTAAGGCACCGTACCGTATGGCCCCTGCAGAAATGAAAGAACTTAAAACTCAATTGCAGGACTTATTAGACAAAGGGTTCATTCGGCCAAGTGTATCTCCCTGGGGAGCACCTGTACTATTTGTAAAGAAGAAGGATGGGAGTATGAGACTATGTGTTGACTACCGGGAATTGAATAAGGCAACTATCAAGAATAAGTACCCTCTTCCTCGAATTGATGACTTATTTGATCAACTACAAGGGTCTTGTGTATTTTCTAAGATAGACCTTAGATCAGGATATCACCAGTTGAAGATCAAACCTGAAGATGTGCCCAAATCAGCTTTCCGGACAAGATATGGACATTTTGAATTTCTAGTCATGCCTTTTGGACTCACTAATGCCCCGGCAGCATTTATGGACTTAATGAATCGGATTTTTCAACCACATCTAGACCAGTTTGTAGTGGTATTCATTGATGATATTTTGGTCTATTCAAAGAATATAGAAGATCACAAGAAACATCTTAATACTGTCCTTCAAATCTTGAGAGAGAAGCAACTTTATGCAAAGTTGAAGAAATGTGAATTTTTGGCTAGAACAAGTAGGGTTTCTTGGCCATATCATATCTAAGGAAGGAATATCAGTAGACCCGGCAAAAATCGAAGCAATCCGAAACTAACCTAGACCCACTAATGTTACTGAAGTCCGAAGTTTCTTGGGATTAGCTGGGTACTACAGAAGATTTGTAGAAGGATTTTCTCTGATTGTAGCACCAATGACTCAATTAACTAGAAAGAATAAGAAGTTTGCATGGGGAGAAGATCAAGATAGGAGCTTCCTGGAGGTTAAAGCTAGGCTGACATCTGCTCCTGTCTTAATTGTACCTTCGGGGACTGAAAGATTTGTCATCTTTAGTGATGCATCAAAACTGAGTTTGGGATGTGTGTTAATGCAACATGGAAAAGTCATTGCCTATGCGTCCCGACAATTGAAGACCCATGAAAGAAATTACCCCACTCATGACTTGGAATTAGCCGCCGTGATTTTTGCTTTAAAGATCTGGCGACATTATTTGTATGGAGTGTCTTGTGAAGTTTTTACTGATCATAAGAGCTTAAAATACATCTTCACACAAAAGGAACTGAACATGAGGCAGAGGAGGTGGTTAGAACTAATGAAGGATTATGATATCACTATTCAATACCACCCTGGGAAGGCCAATGTGGTGGCTGATGCTTTGAGCCGGAAATCAGGAGGGACCCTGGCCGCCTTGATGACTCGTCAAGCAAGAATCTTAAGAGATCTAGAAGAAATGCAAATAGAAGTGCGAGTCATTGATCCTTCCAATTCTGAGTGTAAATTGAATCAAGTGAGTGCTCAATTTAATCTATACGACAAGATCAAAGAGGCCCAACAAGGAGATACTCAAATAAAGAAAATTATGAAGAAAGTGCAAGAAGGAGAACTCAAGGAGTTTCAAATAGAAGGCGATGTACTGCGGCTTGGACGCAGATTATGTGTGCCAGATGTAGCAGAGATTAAAGAAGAAATAATGAAGGAGGCTCATAATACACCTTATACAGCTCATCCCGGAAGCACAAAAATGTACCAAGATCTGCGACATAACTTCTGGTGGGAAGGAATGAAGGTAGACATTTCAAATTTTGTCCACAAATGTTTAGTCTGCCAACAAGTGAAGGCGGAACATAAGAAGCCCCCAGGTTTGTTAGTGCCTTTATCTATTCCCGAATGGAAGTGGAGTCAAATTGCTATGGATTTCGTCACTGGACTTCCTCGGACGTCCCAAGGGCTGGATACAATCTGGGTAGTAGTAGACAGACTCAACAAATCTGCCCATTTTCTGCCTATCCGGATCAATTATTCAATGGAAAGACTGGCTCAGGTATATGTCTGAGAAATAATTAGATTACATGGAGTACCTGAATCCATAGTATCAGATCGAGACCCAAGATTTCAATCAAGATTTTGGAAGAGTTTGTCCAAAGCTATGGGCACTAAATTGCAACTCAGTACAGCAGCCCACCCCCAAACAGATGGACAGTCAGAAAGGACCATTCAAATATTGGAAGATATGTTGAGAACCTGTGTGCTAGATTTTGGGGAGAGTTGGGACAACTATTTACCCTTAGTGGAGTTTGCTTATAATAATAGTTATCAGTCAACTATTGGTATGCCTCCATTTGAAGCATTGTATGGGAGGAGGTGTAGATCGCCAATCTGTTGGGAGGAAGTTGGGGATAGAAGACTGTTCGGCCCCGATGTAATTCAAGAGACTACTGAGAAGATCAAGCTAATCAAGGAAAGGATGAAGGCAGCCCAGAGCAGACAGAAAGCTTATGCAGACAATCGTCGCAGACCACTGGAGTTTGAAATAGGAGATAGTGTTTTTCTAAAGGTATCTCCGATGAAGGGAGTGAGACGCACCGGCAGTAAGAACAAATTAGCCCATAGATATGTGGGTCCGTTTGAGATACTGGATAAAATTGGCCCGGTTGCTTACCGCTTGGCCCTACCCCCTGCCTTAGAACGGATGCACAATGTATTTCATGTATCTCAGCTGAGGAAGTATGTGCCCGATCCTGATCACGTCATCTCCCGTGAACCCCTGCATATACTAGAAGATATGTCTTACGCGGAAGAACCAGTACAAATTCTTGATCGCAAGGAGAAGCAATTGAGAAGCAAAAATATTTCCTTGGTCAAGGTCTTATGGAGAAATCAAAACATAGAAGAAGCCACTTGGGAGCTGGAAGAGGAGATGAGAAAAGCCTATCCACATTTGTTCCAAGGTACGTTAAGTTTCAAGGACGAAACTTCCATAAGGAGGGTAGAATGTAACACTTGCCCTAATTTAAGCATTTCTTGTCCTAATTAATCATAAGGGGTAATGGGATTAGTATGCATGCAAGATGCCTTAGCTAAGTCATGATTATTATATGTGTATGTATAAATAAGTATGTATACATGAGTATTTATACATCCATGTATATAGGTATAAGAATACCCCACATGTGTTTGACTTATTACCACCATGCCCCCCCATGCTTGTACCTCATGGAGAGGGGGGAGAGGCATGGAGAAGAGTGAACTTGATGGGATGTTTAGGGGACACTTGGCACAATCCTATGGAGAGTCAAAGGCTAAAAATAGAGGGGATGAAGAGGATTAAACACTTTTTGATCAAACACTCTCTCTCTCTATTCACAACCTCTCTCCCTCCCTCTCCTTTTTCCAGCAGCAGCAGCAGCAGCAAAAGCAGCAGCAACACAAGCAGCAGCAGCAGCAGCAGCAGCAAAGGGCAAAACAAAAATCAGAACATACAACTTCAAGTGTGAGTAGAACATGCTAACTTTAACAACATGATGAGTAGAAATAAGTAGGAAATGAATTAAGTGTAAGAGATACACAAGTATTTGACCTTATGTATATTTTGGGTTCATGTGTTTCAATTCCGCAAGTACTTACTCATGTTGTTTATGAATCCATGATTTTATTATATGTCTTACATATTGATATTATATGATGGCATCATGCATTGGAGGAAGGGACCGGCTTGAACCGGAGGCGTAGAAGGGGAGATTATATATTATGTATCGGAGGAAGGGACCGGGTTGAACCGGAGGCGTAGAAGGGGAGATTATATATTATGTATTGGAGGAAGGGACCGGGTTGAACCGGAGGCGTAGAAGGGAAGATTATGTGTATAAATATGGTTATCACTATGATATAAGTCCTATGTTATATTCATGCATAAATCCTTAACATCAAACCTTGAATGGCTTCTTAACAGGCACTTTTTGGGTAAGTTAGTCGACTAAGTCCCTGGGATAGTCGACTAAAAGTGTGATATTTAGGCAGATATTCCGCTGGATAGCAGGATTAGTCGACTACATATAGACTGTAGTCGACTAATCCCAGATACAGAGAGCAAACAGAAAGTTGGCAATCTGTTTTTGACAGAATTAGTCGACTTGAGTCAACTACTAGTCGACTAATATTGTAGATTAGTCGACTACAGAAGGAGGGTAGTCGACTATAGGTGACATCCAGAGAGTAACACAACTTTTGACAGTTTTAGTCGACTATAGGGGAATTCAAGTCGACTAGTACTTGGGTTAGTCGACTATACCAGGAAGGGTAGTCGACTACATAAATTCCTGGCTGTTAGTTAAGAAGCAGATACGTGTGAAGTGGAGTTAGTCGACTATAGCTTCAAATTAGTCGACTTACAGTTAGTATTAGTCGACTATAGATCGACTAGTAAGGCCTTATTACTGTGTTTGGTTTTGGTTCCTGGATAATCAAAAGATCCTATAAAAATAGTATAGCGATACACATGCCAACCGGATAACTTAGCCATGTATACCTACTTGATAGGCATATTTAGCTATTGTTTTACTCACTGAGCCGTCAAGCTCACTCTATTCTTACTCCACCTACAGGTTTGGACAAGGGCAAGGGACCCGCTTAAGGGCAATTGTGCGGGACAAGCGTCACCAGGACCATTGTATTAGAAGCTACTTTTGTTATGTATATAATTTTGTATAAACATGCGTACTTTTAGTTGAGTGTTGCTCTTGACTTGTAATTCTTATAGGACCTGGTGTTGGACTCTTACTTGTATGTATATATATATTTTGACATGATAAATGTAGACTGTGTTCTTATAGATTATTGAACTATATGTGTTAATATGATAAGTTTCGAGTAGATCATACATGATATCTTTAATGAAAATTCTGACGTATAGTGAAGAGTTCGGATGATTATATTGGAAGTATTACACCTTGATGGGTCCCACGCTTGGATTGTACGAGATAATTATGATAAAATGGAAAATTTTAAACTGGGACCGTTACAATGACGGCCGACCGGGCCGGTCAACCGCCAAGCCTGCCAGCTGCCAACGGCTCTTTCCTCTTTGGTTAAAATCTGTAATCTATTTTTACACTGTTTTTGTGGCAAACTTTTTCTGAGTATTGTGGGTTATTTTCTGATCAAATAAACTTAATTTAAATGTGTTTTAATCCCTTCCTCTCCCTATAAATAGAGGAGATAGGTCTCTTGCAAAAACACCAAGAAAAATCCCTAGTTCACAAGTTTTCAAAAGAAAGAAAAAGTTTCAAAGCTCTCAATTCTCTCTTGCATTCTTGGCTATTGGTTTTCAATTGTGTTCTTAAGCAAGTTTCATCTACAACTGAGTTTGTTTTTCTCACTACACTTCTAGAGCCAAAATTCCCATCCTCATTCTATAAGGAAGTTGTAAAGAGAATGTTTGTAAGAAGTTTGTGATCCTTTTGGTGATCACTTGGCTACTTGTTCCTTCTTCTTGTTCTTATTGAGATACCTCTTCGGTAGAGGTTTGTAAGTGGTGGAGTTCGGTACTCCGGTCTTCGGTAGACCTTGTAAAGTCCTAGGTGGATAGTGGAAACCCTTCACGGCGGTGAAGGCGGGGAGTAGAGCGGTGGCTCGAACCTCGAAACAAATATTTTGTGTTTGCGATTTATTTTCTCTTTGCTCTCTATTGCTCTTACTTTCTTGCTTGTGATATTGCTATAATTTCATACCTTGTGATATATCTTGTGTGCATTTCATTATTGCTTCAAATTCATTTCTTGCTAACTTGTCGATCAATTCTAATACAACAAGATTGCAATACGCACCTCTAACTCTTATCTAGAGGAATCACGAGGAAGGAGTTCAGAGCCCTTCACCGGGTATTCGGCTCTTAGTCTTGTTTTGGGAGATCGTTGCATCATTCATTCATACTTGTTTTAAAAAGATTGTTAGATTAGCATTTACACCTATTCACCCCCCCTCTATGTGTTTTCAGAGCTCACCTATCACACTCGTTTCGAACTCTTTCTTCATGCATGATTCAAAATCCTTAAAAAGCTTTTCATTATTAGATCTAAAAATGATATCATCAATATATATTTGCATAATTAAGATATCATTATCTACATGCTTTGTAAACAAGGCAGTGTCAATTTTGTCTTTAATAAAATCATTTTTAAAAAAACTGCTAAGCCTTTCATACCAAACTCTTGGAGCTTGTTTTAAATCATACAAAGCCTTTTTAAGTTTAAAAATAAAATTCGGATGTATAGGATCAAAAAAGCCCGAGAGTTGTTCAACATACACTTCCTTTTCAATAAAATCATTCAAAAATGCACTTTTAACATTCATTTGAAAAAGCTTAAAATTTTTAAAAGTAGCAAAAGCAAGTGTCATCCGTATGGCCTTAAGCTATGTTACGGGTGCAAATGTTTTCTCAAAATTGATGCTTTCAATTTGGCTGTAACCCTAGGCCACTAACCTAATTTTATTCTAATAACATTTTCCGACTCATCGAACTTATTTCCAAAATTTCATTATTACCACTGGTTTGCCTATCATGGGGTTTAGGAATAAGGTGCCAAACTTGGTTGTGCTCAAATTTATTGAGCTCTTCTTGCATTGCAAGCAACCAATATGAGTCGCGCTCGGCTTTGAGAATGTTCTTGGGCTCAATATAAGAAATAAATGCAAAATGATCACAAATATCATAGAGTTTAGAGCAAGTAGTTACCCTTTGGATACATCACAAATAATGAGGTCCTTGGGATGGCTTGTAGCATATTTCCAATACTTTAAAAGTGGTTGTGTTGGCTCCACTTCAACATCTTGAACTTCTTTATTTGTATCATCCTTAGATTTTTCTTCTTCGTCGTGTGTCGGTGAATCTTTCATAGAAACTTTTTCAAAGTCTTACCTAAAAAAATTAATCTCTATAATATTCTTCACAAGAGAGTTAGATTCCTCAAACTTAATATGCATAGACTCCTCAATAGTCAAGATTGGCCTATTGAAAACTCTATAAGTTTTACTAGATTTGAGTATCTAATAAAATAGTCTAAAAAGATTTGGATCAAACTTGCCTAAATTACTTTTGGTATTCAAACAAAATATTTGCAACCAACGACTTTAAAATAAGTACCAATTGGTTTTCTCAAATAGTAAATCTCAAAGGGAATTTTATTTGAATTTTTACAAAAATACATTCAATTTTCAATGTAACATGAAGTGTTTATGGCCTTGGACCATAAATATTGAGGGAGTTCATATTCATTAATTATTATCCTAACCATTTCTTAAAGAGTACGATTCTTCCTTTCAACGACTCCATTTTGTTGTGGAGTTTTAGGACAAGATAATTCATGTTTAATTCTATTTGCTTCACAGTAGATGATAAAAGAATGGTTAATGAATTCACCACCCCTATCACTTCTTATATGCAAAATCGAAAAATTCTTTTCTTTTTCAACCCTTTTTCTAGAAACATGAATGGGAAAAAGTTCCATCTTTATGTTCTAAAAAGAAAACCCATGTAATCTAGAGAAATTATCAACTAAAACAAAACAATATGACTACCACTAAAACTTTTGGTTTTAGTTGGGCAAACAAATCCATGTGAATTAACTCTAAAGGTCTAGTTGTCATGATATCCTTAATTGTTTTGAAAGAAAACTTGTTTGTTTCCTAAGTTGGCACGCATCACAAATGCTATCCTTTTCAAACTTCGAGTAAGGAATACCTTTCACTAAATATTTAGAATTAATTCAGGATAAGTGGTCAAACGAAATGTGGCCTAGTCTCCTATGCCATAACTAAGAATTTTCGTTAAAAGTATTCAAACAAGTGGCATTGCAATCTACATTAAGTATGTCAATCGAATAAACATTATTTTCAAGAAAATTGAAAAGAACACAGGTATTTGTTTTCTTATCTAAAATGTTACAAGAGAAATCATCAAAAATAATATTTAAACCTTTCTCACAAAGTTGGCTAATTCTCAAAAGATTATACTTAAGACTTTCAACCAAAACAATATTTTTAATTAAAAAATGAGCCAACCTTGATATTACATATACCAATAATTTTGCCCTTTGAATCATCCCCAAAGGTGACGGTGCCACCTTCATGATACCTTGATAGCTTTAGAAAATTGTTGATATTCCAAATCACGTGCCTTGAGCAACAACTATCAAGGTACCACCTCTCTATGTCTTGGCGCATACCTGCATTAAGCAATAAGTTTGTTGATTTTGCTACCCAAACTTTCTTGAGCCCTAAAGTATTAGCTTTTCTAGCTCAAACATGATCATTTGAAGCATTTATGTGATCATAACAAATGATTGAGTTGTTGTTATTGTTGTTGTTGTAGAACAAATGGCATAGTTGTTGTTGTATAACAAATGATTGAGTTAGAATCTGCACACAGAAAATGATAGTTTAAAAATTAAGATTGAAACGTGCAAGGTACTCAATGCTACCGTAATAGCAAGTGGTTAGAGGGTCGTCATCCTCAAGGAGGGACCAGCGATGGAAGCTTTTTGCAAGTTTTCTTTTAAGTTACAAAAAATGGTTAAAGTTCTTCTTTTAATTCTTGAAAAGAAAAAGAAAATAAGTTATATTAAATTGTAAAAGTGGCAGATTGAGAAGGTGGAGAAAAATAGAAAATGATTTTGTACAAAGAAAGTGAAAAATAATAGAGATTTGGTGATGGAGGCGATCTAAACTAAAGATTAAAGATTAAAAGAAAACTAAAAATTCTCGCTTACCTCTTTCGTGCTCATATATCTTGGATCCGTCGCTACGACTTACCATGTCGTGTAGGATCTTCCCCGTTCCCGATCAACACTACAAATAAAAATGCAAGCTAAACTAGCAAAGAAATGGTTGTTCATCACCACAGGCCATCAAGGGCATTTGCATTGGCGAAGCAGTCTCGAGACTATCGGATTTACTTGGATTGCAAACACATCAGAGGAAAGTAGACAAAAATAAGAGTAAAGAAGAAAAAGAAATCTTGATTTGATTCAAATAACAATGAAAGAAAAGACTTACTTACACCGGTGTCGCCTTCAGTACAAGTTTGCTCTCATTCCTCCATGAAACGCTCCTCTCCTCGCAGTTACATAAAAAATAAAAAATTACATAAAAGAAAAAGAAGAATCTAGGTTAAACCTAAATAAAAATCTATTCTATTCTCTGCTTTTTCCTTCCCCTGCTTCTGATGTGTGGGGTATTTATAGATATGGATAAGAAAACGAGTCAAAAGATAGGAGGAACTAGTTATTTCTGAATTTGAATCCTTCCCTTATCTCCAAACTTGATTTGATGTGGATATTCAATTCTGATCTGCAACTTATTGGCATATTCATTGCTAAATATAACTTATCAAATGATGGAATTAGAAATAATGATTAACGTAAGAGTTGTATCCCTTTAAGTCTTCTTTCTGGATCATCTTGAATCATTAAATTTAAGTTTCGGTAGCGAAAGTTGTGATTCAAATACTAAAATGTATTCAGCCTGAATCTGAGTCAAAATTGCTTTATCTCATCTATAGATCTTCTCTCTATCCATTTATCCCTTTAGATTTTAAATTTGGACTCTGTATTTGATGTTATCCTCAGTTGATCTTTAGCAAACCAAAATGGATTTATAGAAATTCAAATTTTACCAGTTTTCATTTGGTGTTATCTTTCTGATTTGCTCTGATCTTCAGCTGAACATTTGCCCCAAACTTTGATTTGTTTTGAATGTGGTGATATCCTCAGCTAACTAAATAGATCCAGTTAAATCTGATTTTAACTGGTATTTATTTGATTTAGTCCTCTTTATTTTCGTGATTATCTTCTGCAAAATAGACATTTAAGATAAGAAAATTAGCATATTTATTACACGATAAATATAGGAGTATAATGAAAAGAATGCAAAATATGTGTATGATCACACCCTCACACCTATCTTTTGCTCGTCCTCAAGCAAAATAACAAAACTAAACCAAAGATTATTAGACCACTTTCGCAGGTCACGTGATTGCACTAAGCATGTGTAACAAGACGTTAAATCTCTAGGTTTCCCCTAGAGGATGAGTTTTGTCTCGTGAGGGTTTTCAGTGGATTACACCCACAAAATCCATAAAGAAATAGAAACAAAGTATTAGTATTTTGAAAACACATTTGAAAGAGAAAAATATTTGAAGTATTATTCTAAAAATTAAATAATCTATACATTACAGGAAAATCAAACTTTTCACTCTTAACCTTAGTCTTTATTCAAAAACATGTTATTAATCAAGGTAAGGAGTCAAACTGTATTTCTCATCTAATCTATTATTTTACCCTAACTTATCTGCACCTTTGTGACCCTAAAATATTGACTTGAGCTTCTTTAACTCTAACTCTTATGTCTTATTTTTTCTTTTATTTTTTTTAAATTTTTAGTGATATTATTTCTTAGTCTATTAGGCTTTCGAATCTGCCCACGTAACGAGCCTTTAATCAGTGACTCTAAACCAAACGGTCTTAAGGCACTGGGTAAGGAAACACCCCAAAGACTTAAAGACTCGAGCAAATAAGGCCACAAAACTAAGAATTATATTATATGAAACGCTTTTAGGCGTGAATACTTATGCTTTATGAAGCACAAATACCCAGCTTAATCAGAGAATTTTTGATATTATATATATATATATTTTTCTTTTTTTAGTAAGGCATAAATTTTTTTATTTTTTTGAACCCTAAGTGTGTAAGTGAATAAAGCATGCATATTTCATCAAGGTAAAAATTAAAACTAAATTACTTTTTCAAATTTTCTTCCTAGCTCTAGAAATCAAACAAATAATCTTATTTTGACCAAGTATAATAAATCATAATTATAATTCTCCTATTCCTTAAAATTAACTTAATTTCTTACAAAAAAATATGTCAAAATATTTCTCTTTTCAAAAAGTTTTTTTTAAAGAAAGAAAAATGTTAAATTTTTTATTTTAAATAAAAAGGAAACTTATGTTATGTTAGAACCCTCCCCCACACCTGTCTCATGCATTGTCCTCAATGTATGAATGAATGCTTAAAGGCATGAAAAAGAAGAAAGGGAAGGATAATGTTACCTCAAGGTGGTGGTTCCAGAGGTGGCCGGATTGGGCTAAGCGTTGCTACCCAGTCAAAATAATGTGGTGGTTCACAGAACCTACCTTTATTGACCTCTTTTCTATTTACATATTTATAGTCCCCAATATGAATAGGATCATGAAAGGTCCTATCATAAAACTTATTCCATTTACATGACCAGTCTTGAAAAATCACCACAGAGTCATCATGGTCTATACTTATGTCCAACCAAAGAATGTGACTTGGTAGAATGCTTGACTTGGGCTCAAGAATGATAGGTTCAGGAATCAATACTAACTCGGAAAAATCAACTTTAGATTCGAGAGTCAGTTTTGGTTCAAGAGTTGTGTCCAAATCTAAGAATTGAAATTCACATTCTTTTCCCATCAATGGAATGTGACTATCCAAAATTAGTGATTCAATTTCTAGATCTATGGGTACGGGAATAAAAGTTAGCTCGGGAAATTGGCCCAAATTGGGTAAGAATACCAGAATCAACATAGATTCAAAGATGGGAACTGAATCACAAAGTTGGGGATCGGGTTCACATTCATAATCAAGTTCAATCTCCTTAAAATGAAAACTTACCAATTTGTCAATGGGTTTATATTGGTCAAGTTTAAGATTTTGTGGTAAAATTGAATCTTGGTCAAAGTCTTCAAAATATCATGATTCTTAGTTTTCATTAATATGGTTAGAAGTGACAGGAATATTCAAAGATTAGGTAGGAAGAGTTTTCTTATTCCTACGCATGTTTTCCAATCGACTAAGCCTTGCTTCTATCATATCGAGTGGATCACTTTGGAATTGAATCATGAATTCTATACTCTTTTCTAAGCGGTATGTTCTTCTTGAAAAATAGAGTAAGGATCTGTGATTTGAAAATTTTGATAAAATTTTGAGTCTTCTAGAATTTGAATTCGTCGCTCAAGCTCTTCTAAGGCTTTCATCCTCTTTTCTCTGTCAACTGATTCTTCTAGTGGTTGCTCAGGAGGAGTATATGAAGCTGGATGTTGGTAAGGTGGTTAACTATATGACTCAGGGGAGTTGTATTCCCATTGGCTTTGTAAAGAGTAGAGATGATTATTCCAGTCTTGTTCATAGTAGTAGGATTACAGCATGTATTGATTCAGATAAGACCAATCTGGGACAATAGGTTCGCTAAAGTTATGATATGCCGGGTTGGTAATATACGAAAAGGAGGTCAGGGTGTAATATGAATTACTATTAAAATTGAAAATTTTCCATATCTCACAAGAAATGTCAAAAACAAACAAAGAAAATAAACAAATAAACAAACAAGTAAAAAGAAAAAAATCTAACCTAAGTTAGGGTATACCTTAGACCTAGACGACTCCTAACTGGTTAGACTATCCACGGGGGTATATTGTCAAATCTGACTACAAGTTAATCGGCCAGGTAGAGAAAAGATTGGTGGAAGGTATCCATGCTTAAAAGTAATGGGCCTAATTAAGCCAAACCACCAGCCTTCGGGGTTTCGTCCCTCAATTCCCAACCTTTGATACCGATTTGGCAAGAGTCAAATTCTAATCAACTTTCCCCTTAGGTCAGTCTCCTATTGAGTCCTAGATGTCCCTAGAGCCAACATCTACTCAGTTTTAGTTAAACTTGGGTTAGTGAGTGAGGAGATTATTTGTGAGCTAAGGGATGGTAATGATTTCCCCACCTTATCTTGTTTATAGGACAAGCCCTTAATTTAGTTTAGTGTAGTGTACAAGTATATAGAAAAAGTAACACTCAAGCAATATTTCATATAAGAATGAACCTTATACTAAATGCTATGCACACATATTTTAGCTCCAGCACTCTTTAACAGTAAATAGAAAATATAACGAAATAGACACGCACCTAAATGCAAAGTCTAAACTATTTTTAGCATTTACAATCAACCTTTTACTTTTGAATTAGAGATGTATATACAGTGAGTCAAATAAGAAAATAAATAGCTACAAATATTTAAACTTTGCAATTTAGCCAACCTGTAAAAAATATAGGTTAGTAGTTCACTTAGATTGCTACAGAATGTAGCAAATCTGAGGGCTTCTGGGCTCTGCTTTCTTGAGCAGAGTCCAGGACCACTTATATGTACACTGTAGCAAAAATTTTCTTGATATCTATAACTGCACACCAAGAATAAAAAAAAGAACTAAAAATATAGATTTAAAAAGAGAATTACTTACCATCCCTCCCTGGCAACGGTGCCAAAATTTGATTGAGTCAGAATCTGCACACAGAAAATGATAGTTTAGAAATTGAGATTGAAACGTGTAAGGTACTCAATGCTACCACAATATCAAGTTGCTATGCGGGTCGTGATCCTCAAGGAGGGACTAGCGATGGAATCATTTTGCAAGTTCCCTTTTAAGTTACAAAAAATGGTTAAAGTTCTTCTTTTAGTTCTTGAAAAGAAAAAGGAAATAAGTTTTGTTAAATTGTGAAAGTAGTAGATTGAGAAGGTAGAGAAAAATAGAAAATGATTTTGTACAAAGAAAGTGAAAAATAGTAGAGATTTGGTGATGGAGGTGATCTAAACTAAAGATTAGAAATTACAAGAAAACTACAAATTCTTGCTTACCTCTTTGGTGCTCATGTACCTTGGATTCGTCACTACAACTTACCTAGTCTTTGTAGGTGATCAAGCATGGCGTGTAGGATCTTCCCCATTCCCGATCTACACTACGAATAAAAAAGTAAGGTAAACTAGCAAAAGAATAGTTGTTCATCACCACATGCTATCAAGGGCATTTGCATTGGCAAAGCAGTCTCGAGGCTATCGGATTTACTTGGATTGCAAACACATCAGAGGAAAGCAGACAAAAATAAGAATATAAAGAAGAGAAAGAAACCTAGATTTGATTTAAATAACAATGAAAAAAAAGACTTACTTACACCGGTGCACCTTCAGTACATGTTTACTCTCATTCTTCCATGAAACTCTCCTCTCCTCTCAGTTTATAAAAAAATAAAAATTAATAAAAAAAGAAGAACCTAGGTGCTATACAAAAATCTATTCTATTCTTTACTTTTTCCTCCCTCTGCCTCTAATGTTTGGGGTATTTATAGCATAGAAATGAATAAGAAAATGAGCAAAAAGATAGGGGAACAAGCTATTTTTAAATTTGAATCCTCTTCTTTTCTCCAAACTTAATTTGATGTGGATATTTGATTATGATCTGCAGCTTGTTGGCTTGTTGATTGTTGAATATAACTTATCAAATGATAGAACTAGAAACAGTGATCAACGTAAGAGTTATAACCCTTTAAGTTCTTTCTGGATCATCTTGAATCATCCGATTTGAGTTTCAGTAGCGAAAGTTATGATTCAAATACTAAAATATATCCAGTCTGATCTCAGTCAAAATTGCTTTTATCTCATCCGTTGATCTTCTCTCTATCCATTTATCCCTTTGGATTTTGAATCTGGACTCTATATTTGATGTTATCCCCAGTTGATCTTTAGCTAACCAAAATGAATTTATAGAAATCTGAATTTTTCCAGTTTTTATTTGGTGTTATCTTTTTGATTTGCTCTGATCTTCAGCAGAATATTTGCCCCAAACTTTGATTTGTTCTGGATGTGGTGATATCCTCAGTTAACCAAACAGATCCAGGTAAATCTGATTTTAACTATTATTTATTTGATTTAATCCTCTTTCTCTTCGTGATTATCTTCTGCAAAATAGACATTTAAGATAAGAAAATTAACAGATTTATTACACGATAAATGTAGAAGTGTGATGAAAAGAATGCAAAATATGTGTATGATCAACAAAACTTGGCTAAGTGACCTTTTCGGTCACAATAGGTGCATGTGTACACTTTATCATAAAGAAATGCATGATGTGTATGTGCATAATGTGAATGAGATTGTGTGTGAGCATGTGAAGCACATGAAACATGTTGGGTTTGCCTTTAGGAAACATAGCCTTTAATTTAGCCTTATCAAATTCACAATTTTTTAAAATATTGTTCAAAATGCTAATTTTGATTTTCAAAATGAAAATCTCATTTTCATCAAAAATAGAAAATTTAGCCTTACAAGAAACTTTGTGTGCATCAAAAAAATTTTGTATACTTTGGAGGGTAGAAGATAAAACCTCTTTTTTCTTAGAAAATATAACTATTTGATTTTGAAGAAGTTCATTTATTTTCATTTTTAAATATTTCTTTTTGAGAAAATTATAGTTGTTAGACAACTCTTTAAAAGCTTCACCCAATTCATCCATAGAAAGTTTACATTCATCAAGATAATATTTGGATGTTACCTTTGGTGTGTTCTCATTTGTCATGAAACACATATGAGCCATGTCAATCTCCTATTTGGATTCGCTCTTCGAATCTCATGTTGCTTTTAAAATTTTCTTCTTATATGGCTTCTTGAAGGTTGTGGGCTTTACTTTATTCTTCGGAACAATCGGCAATGACATGTCTGGGTTTTTGACAATTGTAGCAAACAATCTTCTTGTCCTCCTTACCTTGCCATCTTCTCCGGTTGTTGAATTTGGCCTTATTGTACATCCTCCTTACATTCTTAACTAGGAGGAAAAGATCATCTTCTTCTTGGTCTTCTTCATCTTCGTGGGAAATGGTAGGAGTGGACTTGAAGGCTAGTATCTTCTTCTTTTGTGGTGCATTCTCTTCTCTTATTTTTCTCTCCATCTCAAGGGTCTTAAGATTTCCAATAAGATCAATGAGCTTCATCTCTTCTTTGTCATTGAGCTCTTTTAAATTTGTGTCTTTCACTTCCCATGTAGGTGGAAGAGTTCGGATGATCTTTCTCACCTTTTGGTCATTGTCAATTCCATCACCTAAAGAAGTATGACCATTGGTGATTTTAGTAAACTTGATAATTATGTCATTAATTGATTCATTGTCATTCATAGCAAAATTTTCATATTGAGGATGCAAGAGATAAATCGTAGCTCTCTTAACTTGTGATGTCCCATTGTGCGTGACAACCAAGTGTGACCAAATCTCATGGGCGGATTTGCAATAAATGAACCTAGCAGTATCATCATCCTTTAAGGCTTAAAGCAATGCATAGTAAGCTTTTGCATTGATATCAAATTTCTTGGTGGTAATTTTGGATCATATGTCCTCATCACTATCAGGTATACTAAATGGTTTAGTCACCGCCTTTTCAACCCGACTTCCTAAGGGTTGCAATAAAATAGTCATGGGGAAGTTAAGTCCATCAAAATTGGGTAGTCTTAATTCTTTCGGTCATGTAAACTAATGTAGTGAACAAGCAAATAAGTAATTAGTTGTGAATATCTCTAAGGTGGTTAAACTAAAAACTAGAGTACAAGGCTCTGATACTAACTAAGATTACACTTAGAGGGAGTGAATATGTGTTAATGTTAATCTAATGGTCAATAATGAAAAAATACAACAATTAATAAAATGAATGATGCAAATGGTCAACTCAAATCAAGAAGTGAAGTTGGAGTCCCCATGAAAGGCTTTAGAATTTCTCCTCTATATTTCTCTAGACAATGAGTTGAAGTGCACAATTGCCTTCTTAATTTAGAGAGTGAAAACTGACAAATAAATATGATGTTAGAAATGAATAGCAAGTGAATAAAAGTACAAACACAAGTGCAAGCAATTAAAATAGAGTAAGAGCAATAGAGAGAGCAATCGCAAACACAAGAGATTTGTTTCGAGGTTCGAGCACCAAGCTCTACGTCCCCACCTTCACCGCGTGAAGCATTTCCATTATCCACAAAGGAGCCTCCACAAAGAAAGTGCAATGGTCTACACAATACTGAAGTACACAACTCCAACTCTCAATCCTCTACACAAGAGATAGCATAAACCAATGAGATTTACAAGCTCTTGGTGACCACAAAGATCACAGACAATCTCTTTTACAACTTCCTATAGCATTTGATGTGAGATGAAGCTCAAGAAGTTTGTGAAAGAGAAAATCAATTAAGATGAATCAATTTAAGAGCTGAAAACTTTCATAAATTGGTTTTGAAGTGAAAGCACTTGAAGCAAGAAAACTTGAAATCTTTTTTTTTGAATAAACTTGATTTTCAAATATTTTCCAAAAAAATTGTTAGTAATCCTCTACAAATGAACCCTATATATAGGTAAATGATAAAACACTGTTAGAAGAGCCTATCAGGTCATTAGCAGAGAGGTTAGACCCAAAAAGAACAAATATACCTGTTCAGAAAAATGTTAAAAAATAAAATTTAAAAACTAGCCGTTATTGTAGCTTTGACAGAACTTCGGTCGACCAGCCGGTCGATCGGTAGTTCAAATAGTTTGAACTATCTATTGATGTCGGTCGACCGCCTGGTCGACCAATCTCAATCGAGACCAAGCTAGTAACAGTCGGTCGACTGCTAGGTTTGCCGGTCGACTGGTCGGTCGTCCAACAAATATGCACGATATGCACAAACTAAGGCCATAAATGGCCCCGAGGTTCGATCGACCGCTCGGTCGACCGACTGGCCTAAAAATATAGTTTTGGATAAAATTTGAATTTGAACTTATTTTTAAATATTTTATAATAGTTAGAAAAATATTTTGGCAATACATAGGCTTTGGGGATACGTGACAGAAATAAGATATATAAATTTGAAAAAACATAGGACATGTATCAAACACCAAACCTTGTAACATACCAAAGTAAGAAAAACTAGATATTAAAACTCGTATTTTGAAATTTTGTATTTTGTGTGTGTGACTTCTTGAGCATCAATTTCAAACACTATACTTTAAACATTCTATTATTTTGCAATTATACTCTATGTCTTCAAGTAATCTTCAAGAGAGTTTCTACAAAATGCGAGTCTTGATTGTCCAAACTCGAACCCTTTTCTTAAGTGAACTTGAGACTAGATTACCTTCCTTTTGAGAAAGAATACACCAATAATATTCTTAAAACCTGAAATACTTATAAACACACAAACTTGATTAGTTCCGAATAACGTCATGTGATTTGTAATAATCAAAATAAAATCGGAGAGTATACCCTTGGGCCAACATATAGAATATAGAGTGTACGTGTACATGAATAGCGTGTCCTCACACGAAGTGCACAGTATACATGTGACATGATGGTGGATAAGATATTAGAAAGTGTAACAAGTGTAAATGAATAATAATATTCATGTATCGAGCAAGTCATAATATTTATACAATAATAACAATCAGTGTCGTCTGATATTTTAATCAATTTTTTCTAGTATCACATACCACTGACAGTTCATATCAGAGCCTGTACTCTAACCGAACTCATCCGAACATAGCACACAGGTAACATTATTCGAACGAGAGAGTGACAAAATAATAAGCGTTCTCGATATCACTATCGTTTATACTGTTTTATTATGTTAATTGAAAACTCAATTGTCAAATAGTTCTAATCGTGTAGGTGTACCTCATGCATATTCGGGATCACGGCCCTAAATAGACCCTACCTGTTGAGACCAGGGCCCTCCGCTAAGAGGAAGACAGAAAAGAGAGCTCATGGAGATATATACAATCAGTAGTCAGCACTACCATCCCCTGCAATGGGATAAATATGGATTCATGACATCCACCCGATAAGACCTAGTCAACCGTCAAGTCTCCTCCATCCCCATGTTATATTTATTATATTTAAACTATACAGTGTATCAGGAATAAAAACAGTACATGGTACATGTAATATGATAATAGGACATGCGCTTTTTTGATATCATGAAATAAGATAACGGGAAATGGGAAACAAGAGCGTGGGATCTAGAGGCGCCCCCCGTGGCTTAGATCCGTGTGTCACTTAATTCCACACATCGCATATTTTCAGCACTCATGTCTATCATATCGATATCAATAATATGAAATAGTCATGTAACAGGAATACATGAATATCCATGTAACAGGAAGTAATCCATGCAATAGGAATATAGAAATAATTAACGCATGTATGCAGGTGAATCTATGTACAGTGTTATAAGAACATGAAATAAGTGCGTACAGAGTATTCGTATAGCTGTGATACTAATATATGAAATAATAGAATCCAGTGGAATAGTGTATCTGTGTATCAGTGGTATATAAGCATAAAATAATAGTATCGAGTGTAACAGTATTTGTGTATCGGTGATGTACATGAAATGACAGTGTCCAGTGTGATAGTTTATCCATGTCACGAAGCTACAAGTACATGAAATAATAGTGCCTAGTGTAATAAAATATCCATGAACAGAGGTACAAGAATATGTAAGTAATGATAACTCATGAAAAGTGATACATGATTATGTAAATAATAGTATCCAGTATATCAATGGTTATACTCGTGATTTCTGGTAACAATAACTATGGTAGGGTGATATAATTAACATGCATTAATTTATATAACATTATTTGTTGTACGGTTTCAATATTATTAATGTGATCGATACCACAAAAGAATTATATAAAATTATTTATTTCAAACTCTTCACAACCATTTGAATAGCTATTAATTTATTCATGTTAGAATGTCTTTGGTAATAGTCCAAGAATTACTTATTACCAATATATGACTAATCCAACTAACTCATCTATCTTTTATATTAAATCAATAATCATAATTAAATATTATTTTATTAGATATGTTTAGAAAGTACTCACACATATTTGAATTATCATGATTTACCATTTACATGATTTACTAATCGATAATTGCAATTTATTAAATAAATCGATAACTTAATTTAATTTTCCATGATGAAATTTAAATTATAAAATAAAACACTCACATAGCTAATACAGGGATGACCACAACGACCCAAGAATCGTCCAGATCGGATATCGGATGCTTAAGATATAGCTCGAACACTAAAAACATATAAATGGGTTAGATTTGTAATTTAATAATACAAAAATGTAATAAGTTTTACAATGCAGGGTTTTCTGTAATTTTATATTTATTAAGTTTTGGATGCGGGTTTGGGTTGCCTACGGGTTAGGTCTAGATCCAATAGCCCGACCCAATAGACTTAAATGAAAACTGGGTTGTGGGTTTGTAACGCCCCGATCCCAAGGATACGGAGACGTTATGGCGACTTACATACGCAAGGTGAAAACACACTAACGCGTACGTTGAGCCTCAGTACAGGACATAGTCTCCATATACACAAGAGTTCCAGCAAGAAATAAGTACAAGAATACCTTCAGAAAGGGGTTAGGGATCATGACAGATATAAAAATAGGGATAAATAAGATAACAGAAAGAAATCACTAAGATACCTATGAATAATCTCGATGAGGAATCTCCTATGTGACACCAAGGCACTATCTGATGATACGGTAACTCGGATCTCCAACCTGGGCACGCAAACCCAGGGTCGTCAGAAAGCGACCTAGTGAGTGGTAAAATGAAGGAGACAGTAATAGATACAATAGTAATATAAGCACGATAATAATATATAATACATGATGTTGTACGGTGATACCATAGAATAATCATATACTAAGCAGTAGAAAAATATATAAACATGTCATCTTTTAATACCATCACTACCAGTCATCTTCGGGTCATGTCTATAGTCGTATCCAGTTTATATAATAAATAGTATTGTCTAGTAGTGACGTGATAGACATGAACATGTAGCTGGGCATATGCAATATAATCACAATACGGTGTTGTGCATAGACAGGAATGATGTCTGCAAGGTATACAGAAAACAGAAGATATGTAATGCTGAGTATGCATGTACATAAGGAGTATGCCACCACAGAAAGTGTAACATGTACCAGGCAAAGTAACAAATATACATGTAACATGAGAGTGGATAAATGATCAGGTACAGAAACAAGTACAACTAAACAATTGAATACAAGTATCAAGCAAGTCATGTTATTTATACAATAGTAGCAATCAGTACCACCTGGTATTTTAATCATCTCTTCTAGTGTCCCATACCACTGGCAGTTCATACTGGAGCCCGCACTCCAGTCGAACCCATCCGGACATGGCCTACGGGTACCATTATCCAAACGAGAGAGTGACCAAATAACAAGTGTTCCCGACATCACTATTGTGTATACTGTTTTATTATGTTAATTGGAAACCCATGGTCGAGGAGTTCTTATCGGGTAAGTGTATCCCGTGCATACCCGAGATCAAGGCCTTAAACAAACCCCTGGCTGCTGAGACCAGGGCCCTCCGCTAAGAGGGGAACAATAATCAAGTAACGGGAGCTCATGGAGCTATACAATCGGTAGGTAGCACTACCATCCCCTGCAGTGGGAGAACAATATGGATCCAGTATATCACCCGATAAGATCTAATCAACCGTCAAGTCTCCCCCATACCCAAGTTAGCTTTATGATCTGATATGTCAAGTATACAATGTAACAAGAACAAATACAGTATATGATACGGGTAACATGATAACCGGACCTGAGTTCTGTTGATAGCATAGAACAATATAACGGGAAACGGAAACAATAGATGTGGGAGTCCACATGTCGCATATCAACAGCTCTCATGTCCAGCAACGGGGGTAGCCATATCAGTAACAGGAAACAATCATCTAAGAGGAATACAGGGATAACATGGAACCATAATACATGTAATATGCACGGTGAGTCATATGATAAGAAGACGGAAACAACACATGTATGTACACTCGTGCGGTGAGCGTATGTAGCAGGGATGTGTGATAACTGTGTACCAAGCATCCATATACTGATGATAATAATATTATGAAATGCGGTAGTCCGTGCATTGGTATGTCCATGTCCCAGTGGAACATATCTGTGTAGCAATACTCCGTGTCATATCTCTATGATAGTACATGTAATGGAATAATTGTGATCAGTGTCTACGATAATACCATGCCCAGTGACCGTACAGTATCCGTGTGATGATGATATCCAAGTCATAGTGTGAATACTAATGTTAGCGTCTGGGGTAATAGCATCTACTCGAGTGTCAACTACTGCTAATAAGAATAACGATTCCTATATTCTGAATACGGTAAATTATGAAACAGAATAATCTATTTTAATTATCAATTTAGAGACTAGGTTTACTTAGGAACATTATTAACTTCGGAAATCTCGTTAATTAGCCAATCATCCAGATCAGGTATCATCTATCTATCAGTATGTTTTACTTACAGGGACTACAGGGATTTCCCAACAATGACATTTAGTGTTTAATAAGTATAATGATTTACCGATAATCACGTTTTATTAATTAGGCAACCAACCAAGATACTAAACATGATAAATATAATTTATAAAAGGAAAACACTCACAAACTAGCCATAGGAAGGTAGCTCTCTTTCTCACGGTCGCAATGGATCCAGAATCGTCCAAATTGGAGTCCGGATGCTCCCGATATCGCCCGAACACTAAAAATCAGCAAAATGGGTTAAATATGTAATAACAAGATTTTAAATGCAATTAATAAAAAGAAGAAGGGGGTTTTCTGTAAAATTACCTTTAATGGGTTTGGATGCGGGGTGACGGTTAACGGGTCGGGTTTAGATTCAAACCCAAACCCAATTAACTTAAGTTAAATGGGTAACGGGTTATCGGGTCAGGTTTATATCCAAACCCAACCCCCCTAATACAGTTATTGGGTTCGGGTTACACCCGAACCCAATAAGCTAGCAGCGGCAGCAGCAACCTGCTGCTGCCGCGCCCTTGATGCGGGCCAGCCGGCCAGCTCCGCTGGCCAGCGGCGCTGGAGGGTCTGCCGGTGGCGGCCCCGGCCGCCGGCAACGGCGGCAGTTCGGCCAGCCGAGAGAGAGAGATAGAGAGAGAGAGAGAGAGAAGAAAAGAAAAGAAAAGAAAAGAAAAGAGGAAGAAGAAGAAGAAGGAAAGGAGGAGGAGGTTGGTGTTGGGGCGCGGCCTGGGGAGGCGCGGTGGCGCGCCGACCACCGGCCTGCCGGCGGCGACCAGGGCCTGGTCGCCGCCGGCGGTGGTCTGGCCTCCCTGGAGGCAACACACACACACAGAGAGAGAGAAGAGAGAGAAGAGAGAGAGAGAGAGTTGCAGTGAGAAGGAGAAATGGAAGAGAGAAAGAGGGAGAGGGAGAGAGTTAAGAGAGAGAGGGGCGAATTGAACGTAAGAGAGAGGGAGAGAGATTTTAATGGAAGAGAGAGAGAGAAGTGTAGGCGGTTGGGTTAAGTCGGTGGGGGGAAATTTCCAGAGAAAGGGAGAAGAGAAGGGAAAAAGAAAAGAAAAAGAGAGATTATAAAATAATATTTTATTATTATTTATATTGGCCCAATATTCGACCAGCTCCGAACGGTACCCAAAAATTACAAAAAATAGAGAATATTATTCTGAGATGTAATATGAAAACGGTTTGAAGAACTTCAATCCGGTTTGCAAATTAAAAATCCCGGAGTGTCTCGCCGACACTGGGCGACATCGGTTTGGCCCGATTTTCGATAAATTCAGACAAATTCCCAAAAATACCCTAACGTAGAGCGTATGATTCTAAGACACAAGGTGAAAGCGGATTCTCCAAATATAACTCCGTTTGAGAATTAAAAATCGTAGGGCCGATTATCGGTATCGGTTGACGCCGACTACGGAGATTTTCCAAAATAATCCAGAAAAATTTCAGAAAATCCTGAAAAATCTAAAATATTAGAAAATGATACTTGAAACTGAAATCAGCTCAATTGGACTACCAAGGAGGTCAAGTCAATGGTATACGTCGTATCGAGTTCTGATACTGTGATACGTACACCAGGGATCAGGGGGTTACAGGGTTAATGGGTTTTAATTGGTTTATGGGTTTTGGACCCAATACATAAGAGAGAAAGAGAGAGAAAGAGAGAGGGGGAAGGAGAGGAGCAGGGGAGGTGACAGCCTGGGCTAGATCGCGGCATCGCCGCCGATGGCATCTGGCTAGCGGCGACGTGCTAAGATGGAGTAGAGAGGAGGGAAAGTGGGAGGATGGGTGGTGCTTGGGCGGCCTAGGCTTTCCAGCAACGGAGGTCTGGCCGCCGCCGACGGTGGTGGGGAGAGGGAATAGAGGGAGAAAGAGATAAAGAGTAGAAAGGAAATATAGAGACTATGAAAGAGAGAGTAGAAGAGAGGAAATAGAGAGAATATAAGATAGAGAGAGTAGAAGAGAGAGGGGGCGACGGGCCACGTCCGGCGGCACGACGATGATCTGGCCACTGACAATCATCCGTGGTGAGCAGGAACAGAAAGAGGAAGAGAGAATGGGTGAGGAGGAAGAGTGGAAGAGAGATGTAGAGGGAGAGATAATATTAGAGAGTTATTGTTTAAGAGAGAGGTAGAGAGAGAAAATTACTAGAGAGGAGAGAGAGGACGGTGGATAAGACAGTGAAAAGGCGGTGGAATAGGTCAGTGGCTTGGGGAAGAAGAAAAAGAAAGATAAGGAGAAGAAATAAATTTTATATTATTTAATTAATATTATTCAATTGGGCGAAAATTTGACTAGTTCCGTTTCCAAAAATTCTATAAAATAGAAGATATTACATGGAGAAGTAATGTGAACTCATATTCTAGAAATTCGATCTGGTTTGCAAATAAAAAATCCTAGAATCGATCGGTGATACCCATCGGCACCCGATTGGCCAGATTTTTGATTAATTCAGAAAATCTCCAAAAATATGCTAAAGTAGAAAATATGATTTTGAAGAACAATATGAAAGGGATTCTAAAACTCAACTCTGTTTATAAATTAAAAATCTTAGAGCCGATTGTCGGTATCGATCGACATCGATTTAAGAGATTTTTCAAAATAATTCAGAAAAATTTCAGAAAATTTTGAAAAATTGAAAATATTAAAAAATGATATTTGAAGCTGAAACTAGTTCAATTTGACTATCAGAGAGGTCAAATCAAATTTGTACGCCATATCGAGTACTGATATAGTGACACACATATCTAAAACCAGGGGTTATAGAGATCCTTGAAACTATATTGTTAAATTGATATATGTTCATGTTAACGATATTAGAGGTGAGCATCGGTCGGTTCGGTTCGGTTTTTCCTGACTTAGTAACCGAACCGAACCGAATCGACTCAGTTCTGTTCGATTTTTTGATTTTTTTCAGTTAGGCCAATATATTGTCATCATTTCTTGCATTTTTTAATCACCATTATATAATCATCTTTTAATATTCTAATCTCAAATATCCATTACCCAAATTAGAAATAAGAAAAAGACCCTAACTTTAATGTGAATTGAAAATTTCATATTCTAAAACTTTTATATTGTATTTGAGTCTTATATCAAATCTCATATAATTATTACTAATTTTAATGATAAGAAAGAAAAAAAATAACTATATTAATATAAATATTATTCTCAATTGTGATGGTATACTTAATATAACTTTCACATATTCAACATAAAAAGATGGTATTACTAAAAGTAACGAGATAAGCTTCCTCAAGTTTTTTGTTATGAACTATATGATTCACTAAATTGAATTTGAGTAGGGTGATATATAGGGTGAGAGATTCGGTTCGGTTCGGTCGGGTTCGGGTTTTGGAACACAAAATAGAAACCGGACCGAATTCGAGCGGTTCGGTTCGGGTTCGGGTTTCAGTTTTTGATCGGTTATTTCAGTTATAATTGAACTCTGCTCACCCCTAAACGATATCACGCAAATACTATCACTGATATCTGAATCATGAGAACCAACATTGTTATACTGGGCACATGTTTTTATTAAATTGTTGCGCATTTCTGTATGTTTGTTTATGATAATGGACACTGTTATTTCATGTTCGTGTAGTATCATTGTCATATGCACATTTCTATGTGTTTGTTATGATCGTGGACACTATTATACACATTTCTATGTGTTTGTTTTATGATACTGGACATTGTTATTTCATATTCGTGTATCATTATCGTATGTACATTTTTATGTGTTTGTTATGATTATAACACTGTTATTTCATGTACCGTATCATCATTACATGGATACTCTATTACACTGGATACTATTATTTTATGTTCTTGTATTACAATTACATAGATTTACGTGAGTTCATGACTTGATTGTTCTCAAATCATATTTATATGAATATTTACTGAATACTGATACATGATTATTTTCTGAATCACTGGTATTGACATGATACTCCTGTTACCTGGATATACCAGTTACTGACATATAATGTGTGGAATTAAGTGCCATGTGGAGCTAAGTGCTACACGGAATAAAGTGTCACGTCACATACACGAGTGGTGGGGGTCACCTCTTGAATCTATGAGAGTCACCTCTAGAATCCACAAGGGTCATCTCTAGAATCCCACATTACCTATTTCTTGTTATTTTGTTTAATGATATAAACAATAATCAGGTCTTGTTATCTTGTTACATGCTCATGAACTGTTGTTGTTCCTATTATTTGTCCTAATTTATTGTGTTGTAAAAATATAATAAATATAACATGAGATTGAGGAAACTAGATGGTTGACTAGGTCTTGTCGAGTGAAAGTATTGTATCCATATTTGTTCCATTGCAGGGGATGAGTAGTGCTGGCTACCAACTGTTATAGCTCATTGAGCTTCCTATTTCTAGCTCCCGTCCTAGCGGATGGCCTTGGTCTCAGCAGCCAAGGAAATTATTTAAGGTCGTGATCTCGAATATGTACGGGGCATACCCACCTGATTAGAGCTTCTCGACCATTAAGTTTCAATTAACATAATAAAATAACATAAACAATGTATTGAGATGAACACTTGCTATTTGGTCACTCTCTTTTTCAGATTATGGTACACGTATGCCATGTTCGAATGAGTTCGGTTGGAGTACGGGCTCCAGCATAGACTGTCAGTGGTGTAGAACACAGGAAGAAATTGATTAAAATATCAAGTGATATTGATTGTTTTATTAGAGAGAAATATATTGCCATTCACCTGCATGATATCTTGTTAAATTTTTTGCTTTTCTTGTTTACTAGCATGTTATGATGTATGTATACTCTGCGCTCTATGTTTTCTGGTAGACATACAACTCATGTACACTCATGAACACTATAACATGAACATGATTATTTTTTATTTCCCATGTAGATGTACATATTAATCATTGATATCGTCATGATACTATTACTATTAGTTCAATCAATAAATATGAAAACCTGATACATGTTAATTAAGCAAATTGATTTTATTAGTATATAATTAAATATTTCTTCTTATTACTTGTATACTCATATTGATAATAATAACATGTTAATGACATAATAATATAATGTTAATTGATACATGTATAACTTGAAAGTACGCCTTGAGAGGGTGAATGGGTGTACTGCTAATCAAATGTGAAATTTAAATTTTTACACTAACAAAACTAATACACAATATATAACCAAAGAGTGAAACAGAATTCGGTGAAGAGCTCTAAAATTTTTCTTAAAGATTCCTCTAAATTAAGAGTTGAGGTGCTTCAATAGCTCTCTTGGTATAATACAAGTGTGAGCACATAAAAAATATCAAGGATATAAAAATATCAAGGATATATATATGTGTGTGTGTGTGTGTGTGTTGTGTGTGTGTGTGTGTGTGTGAACAATAATTGCAGTGCGTGACATAACAAGAGTAGAGTTGAGAAAGAGAAAGCAAACACAAATACAAGGATATGTTTTGAGGTTCGAGTACTGAGGTCTACATCCCCGCCTTCACCTAGAAGGATTTTCACTATCTCCACTTAGGAACTTCACAAAGAAATAACCCCTGCACAAGAGGTGGGCACAAAGCAATCACCTCTACACAAGAGGGAAGACACAAAGATGAAGCACAAAGCAAAAGAGTGGTTATAATACTTGGTGATCACAAAGATCACAAATAACGCCTCTCACAATATAAGATCTTAGATGATAGATTTCACAATGAATAGCTCAAGTTTTTGAGAAAACAAGGATTTTGAAAATGCAGATCTTTAGAAAACAATTGGAAAACCTCCTTTGAAGATATAAAAGATAGAAGCTCAAAACTTGTAATCCCAAAAACTTGTTTTCTTTGATTTTTCAAAACTTTGAAACCATATAAAGATATAGATTTTAAGCCCCAAAAATTTGTTGAAAATTCTTTAGAAAGTATGCAATAAAGCACTTGAAAACTGGTAAAAATTATCTTGACAATCTTAGAGAAAAACTCTCCCAAAACCTATATTTATAGGCTAAATAAAAACTAGCCGTTATGGGTCAAACCATGCCAGAAATGGACGATCTGTTGACTGGTTGGTCGACCACCAATGGTCATATCTTTGACCGTTGAGATTTACCAGTAGATCGGCTGGTCGATCGAGAAAACTCGAGAGCTCTGCAGTATAGATCAGTCGACCGGTCGGTCGGCAGAACTCTGCTGCAGTCGGTCAGTCGGTCGACCGAGATCAGCTCTCTTGAGCTCGTGCATATACGTGCATGTTGATCGATTGTATATTCGACCAACAGAGCAAGTGATCTCTGCGATCGGTCGACCGTGCGGTCGACAGGCTCAACCTAAAAACCGTATATATGACCTATTAAATATATTTTTAAATCCATTTTAACTTCAATAAAATCTCAATAAATTATACAAAAATAAGTTCATGTAAATACAATGAAGTACAAATATGCGTGATAAAAAATCAACACATATTATAAACATGTGAACTTGTTTTTGGGACAGAGAAATTTACTCTTGAAACAAAATCATATTTTTCCAAAAAAGAAACTTGTTAAATGGAAATTTTGTTTTTTGAAAACTCAAAAACAAGTTGTTCAAACATATTTGAAGCTCAATGTTGGCCCAAAGGCCATTATCCCGGTTATTTTGATGATAGCAAAACGTATTTAGTTATGTATTTAATAATCTTGTTTTAAAGTATTTCAGGCTCAAGAAACAGATTTTGACGACTCCGCTAAAAGACTCACAAATTTGGAGTTCGCCCAACATTTGCATTCCCAAGCTAAAGCACATAGGAAGCTTCAGAATTTGCGTTGAAGAAAAGTTCAAGAAGAAGATCAAGACTTGCTAAAGAATCCAAGATGTGTACTTTGTTTATTTTCATTTTAGAATATTTTGTCAAAACTAAATAGTAGAAGTAGAGATATGGGATATCACACACACACATTTTCTAGAGTGGTTTATGGCTTCAAAATAATTTCTATTTCTATTCCAAACTCAGTTTTAGTTGAACATATCTATTTTGGAAATACGATTTTAGAGAGACTAGTTTTTGGGAAAAACATTTCATTGAAAATCAAGTTTTTATCAAAAGAATTTTTACCAAGTATTTTACCTTGATAGTAGTATGACACATGCTCATACTCTATGATTTTTTCAAGACCAAAACATTTTATCCAAGACCCAAAACCAAAATCCAAAATTGTCCAGGTCTGTGAATTCTGATTTTTCAGAAATTCACAGTGACCGGTCGACCGGCAGTCGACCGGCACTCGACCGACATGCACAAATGTGCATGTGCGTATCAGTCGACCGGAGGTTGACCGATACTCGACCGGCCCCACCTGCTGCTCTCTGGAAATTGCCAGTCGACCGACCCGGTCGACCGGGAGCCCCAACGGTCGGATTTTTGACCGTTGGCGGTCGACCGACCCGGTCGACCGGTAGTCTGTCAAAAATTCTGACAGACTCAACAGCTATTTTCTGACTTTTTGACTTTTGGGATTTGTCTCCAACGAATCTCTTGAGCAGTTTTTGACCCCTATAAATAGGTGGTCACTTCATATGATATGACTAATGATTTTAGAGCTATCAAGTGCAATTTTACAAAAGTTTCAAAGATTTCCAAAGTTTTCAAAAGAAAAGATTTTTCTCTCCAAAGCCTAAATTTCCATCACCTTTCTTGGAGCCTATTCCTCTACTTCTCTCTAGCTTTGCACTACACAATCCCATACTCTAACTCTCCTATTTGGTTCTAGGATTGTGCTTAGTGAGCTCTTTTGTAAAGTGGTCAAGTGTGATCACTTCCATTGTAATTGAGTGAAGTTGTAGAGGCATCGGCCTCAAGGCGAGCTAGTGTGCTCAAGGTGGTGAAGTGTCATCACGGGAGACGGACAAGTGTTGTCCTTGTATTGTTGATCCGGTGGGATCCTCAATAGTGGAAATCCTTCAAGTGTGAAGGCGGGGACGTAGAGCGTGGCTCGAACCTCGGAAACATATCGGCGTGTTTGCGTTTGCTCAAATTCCTCTAACTCTATCTCTTTTATTACTTGCAATTTTACATTGTCTTTTACTTGCAAGAAATATTGTATTGTGCTAATTGTTTAGAGTTAAATTTTAAATTCCGCATAATTGCCATTATCATATTGCCATCACCTATTCACCCCCCCCTCTAGGTGATTTCAATTGGTATCAGAGCCTAACCCTACAACTTAGGTCTAACAACCTTAGGGAGATCCATACATTTAGCTATATTCATTTGTTGTATTTTATTTTGTGCATCTTATATATTGTGCATTCATGGCATCCATGGACTTTTCTAGCATAAAATCCCCTCCCAAATTTGATGGGTTGAACTTTCCTATTTGGAAAGTCAAGATGAACTTGTTTTTGAAATCCTTAGGTGTTAGGGTAGCTAGGGCCATTACCAAAGACTTCATTGAACCAACTAGTGATAAGAGCACATGGTCCGAGGATACTTCCAAAGAATATGAAGCAAATGCTAGGGCACAATATGCATTAACACAAGCACTTAATGAAGATGACCTTGCACGCATCATTAATTGTAAATCGGCATATGAAGTTTGGAACATGCTTATTGTGACTCATGAGGGAACGTCACAAGTCAAGAGAGCAAAAGTTGACTTGTTACGTTCTCAATATGAGAATTTTTACATGATTGATAATGAGAGCATTGATGACATGCTCACTCGCTTTACAAAAATAAACAATGCTCTTTCTTCCTTAGGCGACAAGATTGACAACGATCAAAAGATAAGGTAGGTGATTCGAGCTCTTCCCAAAGCTTGGGAAGTCAAGGCGACAACCCTCAAAGAGCTAAATGACAAAGAGGAGATGGACTTCTCCGGCTTCATCGGCAATCTCAACCATGAGATGGAGATGAAGGTACGAGAAGAAAGGGAGGCACCCAAGAAGAAATCATAGCCTTCAAAGCCGCTCCAACAATTCAAGACGAGGATGATCATCATCGGACGAGTGCGATGAAGACTTCGCCATGCTCATCCGTAAGGTGGGCAAGATGTTCTACAAGAAGGGAAGACAAAGCAATTTCCGGCGAGGGAAACCTCAAGGGAGATTTGAAAGAAAAAGAGAGGAGCCCGGTCCTTGCTTCCATTGCAAGAAGATCGGTCACCTCATTGCCGATTGCCCCGCTCTCCAAGCGACCACATCCAAGAACGGGCAAAGAAAGAAGAAGGCCATGGTGGCTACTTGGGATGACACGGAGTCGGAATCCGAAGAGGAAGTCGACGCCGCGCACATGTGTTTCATGGCACATGGGGAGGATGCACCAAAGGTAACTCTAGAAAACTCTTTAGATGAAGATGAGTTAACTATGGATGAACTTGCACAATTTTTTGAAGAATTGCAAAATAGGTATGAAATTTCCCAATCTCAAAATAAGAAATTAAAAGAGAAAATGAAGCTTTAAAACATAAAGTTGAAATAGTTGTTAAGAAATGGTTTTATCTAGCTCTTTTGGAAAATTGAAAAATGATTTGATAAATATAAACTTGCAAATAAGGGTAAAACCACCATAGTTTCAATAGATAAAAATGATTTTGTTGAGATCCAAAAGCGTGTTGATGCTTTGGACTCCACGCTTAAAAATTGTGCATTTGATTTGAAAAAGATAGCTTCTAAATTTCCTAAGGGAACACCCCAAGGGAAACATGCACAACATGCACATACACATGCACGGAAACATGCTCACACTCACAAGCATGCATACATGTATAGTAGTGGTAGAATTTATGTTTGCACTCATTGTGGCCGCAAAGGCCATTTAGAAAAATTTTGTTATGCTAAAAATAATGTTAAGAATAAATATGTTTGGGTTCGCCCCGTACTAACCCTAAAGGACCCTCAAAGATTTGGGTACCAAAAGATCCTCCAAATGTAGGTGACACAGGTGGATCTACTTCCTCCAAGACTTAGGGGGAGACGGTGCCCGGGTGGTAGATGCAACTAAGCTCAAAGTTCAAATCTAGCTTGCATCGCTATCGTGGAGGCACCTATTTTTGGAGACTACCCGTAAATTGGTAACATCTCCATTTAAGAGTTTTTAATTTTGTATATACAATTGTTATAGGATTACTAGTTTAGTTTTATGCTCCATTGATACATAATTAGTATAAACTTGCAACTCTAACATGATTGTATATGCCATGTTCAATTTTGATTTCTTTTTGACATGTATACATGTGTATAGAATTGTTAGTTTGTTTTTTGTTCGTTATTGATACATGCTTATATAGAACTACCTTTCTATCATGTTGTGTACATGCCTTGTGTTAATTTTCATATCTTGTATTGTTATGCGTTATGTCATATTTGTCCACATGTCCATTTTGTTAGATAATGTATCTACATGTATAGTTTAGATTTTGTGATTATATACTTGTATACATATAGACCTATTTTCATAAATAAAATAAAACTTTTTGAAAATTTTCATAGTTGAGCAAATACCTTAAAGATGGCAATTGCGCACCTCAACTCATTCAAGAGGAATCAAGAGGATGAAGTTCAGAACCCGTCACTGGGTATTCGGCTTCAACATCTTTATATCTTTGTTTAAAATATGTAAAATAAAATTAAAACATTTTGTGTGAAGTTTTGTTGATATGATCACTAAATGAAGATTTAAAAATAATTGTTGTTTCCCTGTATATTATAATATAACATATTTTTATTTGTTATAATTTTTATTTAAAATTTTTTTTTGGTCAGAATCTGGTAGCAGTATTTTCAGACTTACCGGTCGACCGGCCCCTAACCCCAGTCGACCGGCTCTGTCTGAGAAGAAAAAAATTTTGTATTTTTTTGTGCTACCGGTCGACTGTTGTTATAGGACCAGTCGACCGTTCTAGATGCGTGACTCTCTGTATCTTTTCGGTCGACCGGTCCCTTAATCCCAGTCGACCGATAGTCGTATTCTGGCGTATATTTGGACCTTTTCCTTCACTGTTTCGCTCATTCTCTCTTTTCTCTCTCAGCGACCCGCAGGAACTCCTCCTCTCCAAAATTTCTAGCTTCAAATCCGTCCATCCGATCTTAAATTCCTTCAAAACCCATTTCATACTCCTCATTCCTAATTCGGATCTTCAATCTCAAGCCGATCCGTCCGTCAGATTTTCAGAATTTCTGGATTTTCAAGCTAGGGTTTCAGGATTTTCTCAAGGTAAAAATTTCGAATTTTTCACTTGTTCTTCCTTTCTAGCTTAGATATATCACTTCTTTTGTCTTCATATTAGGTTGATTGATCATCTAGATCGTGCCTTTACCTGCAAAAACCCTAAAAATTTGTTTTTTTGTCATGGCTCCTAAAAGACATCGTTCTGAGAAGGGAAAGGGCACTGCCCAATCCTCATCTCAAGCCCCTAGGACTGATCCTGTGTTCCGTAACGATCTTGCCTCTGATCGTTACACACATTTAGCCCCTAGGAATACTATTTCGGGTAGATATGTGGCTATCCAAGACTTTGAACATCTAGATATCCCCCACAGACTCCGTACCAACAATCTTGTGGATTTCTCTCTCATCAGGAGAAGGTTTACACTTCTTTGGTTCCCTATTTCTATGCAAATTTTGAATTTTGGGAACCGGATTATTTCCCGTGTGATGGGTAGGGACATAAACATTTCCCTAGGTCAGTTTGCTAGGATTCTTCATCTTTCACTGATGGAATAGATGTTTACTCTTATGACCTACATGATTTTCCTGAATATCCGGAGGGTGAGTCTTCGCTCACCGCATCCACTCTCTTCATCACCGGGGATGACAATCCCGATCTAGTGAGGAATGAGATTGTGAGTCAGTATTCCCTCCAATCTCAGGTCCTTGCTAAGATTATCTTTCATAATATCGTGCCTAAATCCGGTGAATTCAGCCTGCTCGAGGCCCTGTTCCCTTGATTATCTATTGCCTCCTTAAAGGCATTAGGATAAATTTCCCTCGAGTGATCGCTTCTCACATGAGTGGTGATCAGATTCGCACTGCTGGTAGGAGTTTGCCTTACGGCATGCTCATTACCCATCTTCTCAGGGCTTTAGACTTCGATCTTTCTGGTCAAGCCTCTTCAAAACCCTCTTCTGATATCAATAACTGCTGCTTTGAAGATGATGGAAGCTCAGTTGCGTCGACACGCAGCTGTGCAAACCACCACCTGTTCCTGCAGCTGATCCAGCTCCAGCTCCACCTCCTGTTTTTCCTGCTCCTGAGTTTCAGGGTGTTTCTTCTTCTGAGCTCCGCTCGCAGATCGAGGCACATCAGGCCTGGGTCGGTGAGCAAGTCTCTGCACTTCGTGCAGATATGCTGCTCGTGATGCTTCTCTTCGGGCAGCATATGGAGGCTCGTGCTGCTATGGATGCTGCTTTTCGGGCGGAGGTCCGTAACGACTTGTCCTATATGGCTGAATCCATGAGATTTTGGATGTTCAGTTCCAGTCTTTGTTCACAAAAATGGACATAGTCGTTCCTGATGGGACTCCGGGTGCTCGTCGTCTCCCTGCTGCTGGTCCTCCTTTCCCTCCCAGAGCTCGCGTCTCTGTTCCACCACCCGCGCCCCAGAGTTGATGCCGTGGATACAGAGGAGGTAGATTCCTCTTCTTCCTCAGATGATGGTGATGACCAGACGATGGCCGAGGGCTCTGATGATGACGAGGAGGAGGATGACGAGGCCACTGAGTGATGCTGCTGTTGATGCCCCTTTATTGATGATGTCAAAAAGGGGGAGAGATATTTGGAGAGAGAGATATTTTGTTATGACTCTTTTGATATTTTGTTATGTACTTGACTTATTTTGTTGTGTTGGACACCTTTTATTCTTGTGTTGTGACATGTATTGTTTGTGTTATGTATTTATGTCATGTTGAGACTCATTTCCTTTTATCTATGATATGACTTGTGTAGTTGAGATTTTTCTATGGGCATGGATATATGATGTTTATGATTTAGCGATTGTGATAATATGCCTGAGTATTTTTATATATGCATATGTTGAGGGGGAGCTTCATTTGAAGATTCTACCCAAAATATCTTGTGATAACTACATATGTTTTGCCATCATCAAAAAGGGGGAGATTGTTGGCCCAAAGGCCATTATCCCGGTTATTTTGATGATAGCAAAACGTATTTAGTTATGTATTTAATAATCTTGTTTAAAGTATTTCAGGCTCAAGAAACAGATTTTGACGACTCCGCTAAAAGACTCACAATTTGGAGTTCGCCCAACATTTGCATTCCCAAGCTAAAGCACATAGGAAGCTTCGGAATTTGCGTTGAAGAAAAGTTCAAGAAGAAGATCAAGACTTGCTAAAGAATCCAAGATGTGTACTTTGTTTATTTTCATTTTAGAATATTTTGTCAAAACTAAATAGTAGAAGTAGAGATATGGGATATCACACACAAACATTTTCTAGAGTGGTTTATGGCTTCAAAATAATTTCTATTTCTATTTCCAAACTCAGTTTTAGTTGAACATATCTATTTTGGAAATACGATTTTAGAGAGACTAGTTTTTGGGAAAAACATTTCATTGAAAATCAAGTTTTTATCAAAAGAATTTTACCAAAGTATTTTACCTTGATAGTAGTATGACACATGCTCATACTCTATGATTTTTCAAGACCAAAACATTTTATCC